>JANJGK010000526.1:340000-350000 GCA_039081455.1 Macrobrachium rosenbergii | reverse complement strand
AGATTTAAAAATTTTTGCCACTTTTTACATTTTTTATTAATTTTAATTTCTTAATGATTTTTAAATTGATTTTTGACTGAAATCTTGAATGTATATAACAGTATTTTTATATACAAAACGTATATGACCTTTTATCCTTGAATTTTACCTTGATTGTTTTTGAACGGAATTTTTTTCATGAAGGGTAAAGTAAAATCAGTCATCAAAAAGAGGTCAAAACTAAGAAAAATATCGTAATCAAATTGAATTTTTTTTTTCCTTTTAACATATTTCATTTAAAATCCTTTTTTAAATTATTTCTAAATTGATTTTTGTCTTAAATCCTGAATGTTTTTTCGTTGATTTTTGAAGTCGATTTTTAACTTATATACTGATTGTTTTTTTTTTATATCACGTTGTTATAATATGTCAGTAAACGATAGTAAAACTATTCATCAAAAAGAGGGCAAAACTCCACCAAAAAAATATTGTATTCAAATTGAAATATTTTTTAAACTGTTTACCAATTTCATTTATATTCTTTATCCTAATGATTTTTTAAATTGATTTTTGACTGAAACCTTAAATGCTTTTATCAGTATTTTTCATACATACTTCATTTATTTTTTCTTTTTATAATTATTTTAAATTGTTTTTTGTTTTAAATCGTGAATGCTTTTTAGCTGATTTTTGGAGTTGATTTTTTAACGTTTTTTTTTTTTTAATCGGTTATAAGAATATTTCTGCAAAAGTTAAATTAATTCATTGATAAATAAAGAGAGAAATTTTTCCAAAAAATATTGTATTCAAAATTGAAATATTTTTCTAAAATTTTCATGTTACATTCTTATTACTTTTTTTAGCTCATTTTTTAAGTTGATTTTTTACTTAAATAAATAAATAAATATAAATAAAAATAAATAAATAAATAAAAAATAAAAATGAATGTAAATAAACAAATAAAAAAAGAATAAGATAAAAAAATAATAAATAAGTAAATAAAATGTCCTAAAAATAAATCAATAAATAAAGTAAAATAAATGAAATATATATAAAAGTAAGTAAATGAAAAATAATATGAACTAAATCAAAGTAGCTAATATGTATGTAAATAAATAAATAAAAATCAATAAAAATAAATTAGAATAAATGAAAGTAAAAATTATAAACAAATAAATCTAAATAAATAAAATTAAGTAAAGCCAAATAAAAAAAAAAATAAAATGCCGAAGAAGAATTAAAAAATCAAGAAATAAATAAAAAATAAAAATAAAAATAAATGATTAAAAGCAAAGATGATTAAATAATTGAAAAAAATATAAATAAATAATTAAATAAAAAAATAAAATAATAAATAAAAATAAATAAAAATAAATAAATAAATAAAAATAAATGAATTATAATAAATAAATAAAAAAATGAAAATATATAAATAAAAAATGAAAATAAATAAAAATAAATAAATAAAAATAAATAAATTAATAAAAATACAGAACAAAAAAAAAAAAAAATAAGTGAAATATTAAAAATAAACAAATAAATAAAAATAAATAAATAAATAAAAATACAGAACAAATAAATATAAATAAAAAGAAGTGAAATAATAAAAATAAATAAATAAATAAACAAAAATAAATAAATAAATAAAAGTAAATAAATAAATAAAGAAAATTAAATAAATAAATGAAAAAAATAATTAAATAAAATAAATAGATAAAAATAAATAAATAAATAAAAAAGATAAATAAAATATTAAAAAATAAATAAAGAAATAAAAAATAAATAAAAAGATAAATAAATAAAAATAAATGAATAAAAATCAAATAAATAAATAAATAAAAATAAAATAAATAAATAAATAAATAAATAAAATATATTAAAATAGAAATAAATAAATAAATAAAAATAAATAAATAAAATTAAAAAAATAAATAAATAAATAAAAATAAATAAGTAAATATATAAACAAACAAAAAATAAAAATGAATAAAAAATAAATGAATAAAAAAATAAATGAATGAAATTAAATAAATATAAAAAATAAAAAATAAATGAATAAAAATAAATATATAGAAAAAAAATAAAAATAAATAAATAAATATATAAAAATAAATGATAGTAATCAAATGAATAAAAGTAAAAATAAATAAATAAAAATAAATAAGTAAATATATGAAATAAAAATAAATAAATAAATGAAAATAAATAAAAATGAATAAATAACGAAAAATAAATAGAAATAAATATATGAAAATAAATAAATAAAAATAAATAAAAGAATAATAGTAAATAAAAAAATAAATAAAAATAAATCCATAAAAATAAATAAATAAAAAATTAAATAAAAAAATGAATAATTAACAATAAATTTAAATAAATAAATAAAAAATTAAATAAAAAAATGAATAAATAACAATAAATTAAAATAAATAAATAAAATTAATAAATAAAAATAAATAAATAAATAAAAATAAGGGAAATTAAATAAATAAGAAATAAATATACAGAAAAAGATAAATAAATAAATAAAAATAAATAAATGAATAATAAATGAATAAAAATAAATAAAAATATTTAATAAAAACAAATAAATAAAAATGAATAAATAAAAATTAGATAAATTCAAATATATAAAAAAATAATAATAAATAAATTAATTAAATAAAGAAAGAAAGAAAAATAAATAAATAAATAAATAAAATAAATAAATTAAAATAAATAAATAAATAAATAAAAATGAATAAATAAATAAAAATAAATGAATAAAAAATAATTAAATAAATAAGAATAAATAAATTAAGAGAATAAATTAATAAATAATTAATAACAAATAAATGAATAAAAATAAATAATTGAATGAATAAATAGAAATAAATAAATATAAATAAAGAAAAATAAAGAAATAAAAATAAATAAATGAATAAATGAAAATAAATTAATTAATTAATAAATGAAAATAAATAAATAAAAATAAATGAAAACAAATAAATAAAGATAAATAAATAATTAAAAATAAATAAATAAAACAAATAAAGAAATAAAATAAATAAATATAAATGAAAATAAATAAAGATAAATAGAAATGTGATAATAAATAAATAAAGAAAAATAAATAAATAAATAAAAATAGATAAATAAATGAATGAATAATAATAAATAAATAAATAAGTAAAATTAAATAATAATAAATAAATAAAAAAATAAAGGAAAATAAAAAGGTAAATAAAAATAAATAAAATAAATAAATAACTAAATAAATAAAAATGAAGAAAAAAATAAATAAAAACAAATAAATAAGTAGAAATAAGTAAAGAAATAAAAAGAATATATAAATAAAAAATAAAAAAATAATTAAAAATAAATAAAAAAATTAATAATTGAATAAAATACATAAATAAAAAATAAATAAATAAAGAATTAAAAAAGAAATAAAAATAAATAAAAATAAATCAATAAATAAATAAATAATCAAATAAATAAAAAAATAAATAAAGAAAAATAAACAAATAAAAATAAGTAAACGAAAAGTAAATAATTTAAAAAAAAATAGATAAAAAAAAAATAAATAAATAAATACAAATAAATAAATAAAAGTAAAGAAAAAATAAATAAAATAAATAGATAAATAAATAAATAAATGAAAATAAATAAATAAAAATAAATAAAAAAAAATTAATGAAAATAAAAGAAAAAAATATATAAAAATGAAAAATAACACAAATAAATAAATAAAAATAAATAAATAAATATAGATAAATAAATAAAGATAAATAAATTTACAAAAATAAATAAAAATAAATAGATGGATAAGTAAATCAATAAAATAAATAAATAAATAAATAAATAAAAATAAATAAATAAATAAATAAATAAAAATAGATAAATAAATAAAAATAAATAAATAAATAAATAAATAAAGAAGATAAATGAAAAAAAAAAATAAAGAAAATAAAAAAAAATAAGAAAAATAGATAAATATATCTAAATAAATAAAAAAAAAAATAAAAAAAAAAAATAAAGATAAATAAAAAAATATATGAAAATAAATAAATAATCAAATAAATAAAAAAAATAAAATAAGAAAAATGAATAAATAAAAAGTAAATAATTAAAAAAAATAAATAAATAAAAATAAAAAAAAATAAATAAATAAAAATAAATAAATAAAAGTAAAGAAAAAAATAAAATAAATAAATAAATAAAATTAAATGAAAAAATTAATGAAAATAACAGAAAAAATAGATAAAAATGAAAAATAACAAAAATAAATACATAAAAATAAATAAATAAATAAATATAGATAACTAATAAATAAAGATAAATAAATTTACAAAAATAAATAAAAATAAATAGATGAATAAGTAAATCAATAAATGAAATAGATAAATAAAAAAATAAAAATAAATATAAAATAAATAATTAAAAATAGATAAATAAATAAAAATAAATAAATAAATAAAGAAAATAAATGAAAAATAAATAAAAAATAAACAAAAATAAGAAAAATAGATAAAAATATCTAAATAAATAAAAAAAAATATAAAGAAATTAAAAAATACAAAAAAATTAATAAAAAATAAATTAATAAATAAAAATAAAAAAAAAATAAATAAATAAAAATAAAAAATATAAATCAATAAAAATAAATAAATATATAAAAGTAAATTAATTAAAATTAAACAAATAAAAATAAGTGAATATATATGAATAAAAATGAATAAATAAATTTAAAATAAATAATTAAAAATAAATATATAAATAAAAATAAATAGAAATTAAAAAATAAATGAAATTAAAAAATAAATAGAAAATAAAAAATAACAATAAAAATAGCAATAAAAAAATAAAAAATAAATAAATAAAAATAAATAAATAAATAAAAATAAATAAATAAATAAAAAATAAATCATTAAAAATAAATAAACATGAAAACAAATTAATAAAAATAAAAAAATGAAAATAAATAAATAAAAATAAATAAATGATTAAAAATAAATAAAAATAAATAAAGAAATTAAAAGTAGATAAATGAATAAAAATAAATAAATAAAAATAGATTAATAAAAATGAATAAAAAT
Source organism: Macrobrachium rosenbergii (assembly GCA_039081455.1). NCBI lineage: Eukaryota > Metazoa > Arthropoda > Malacostraca > Decapoda > Palaemonidae > Macrobrachium > Macrobrachium rosenbergii. The sequence goes on along the minus strand of JANJGK010000526.1, from coordinate 344,943 downwards.
AAATGAATGAAGATAAATAAATAAAAAGAAAATAAATTAATAAAAATATATTAATAAATATAAATAAAAATATAAATAAACAAATATATATAAAAATAAATAAATTTAAATAATTAAATAGTAATAAATAAATAAATAAAAAGAAATAAATAAATATATAAAAATATATGAAAATAGAATAAATACATAAAAATAAAATAAACAAATAAACAAAAAAAATGAATATATTATTAAAAAATAAATAAATGAAAGTAAATAAATGAATGAAACTAAATACATAATGAAAATAAATAAATAAAATAAAATAAATTAATAAATATATAAAGTTAAATAAATAAATAAATAAAATGAAAAAAATAAAATAAATAAATAAATAAAAATACAAATAAAAATAAATAAATAAATAAATAAATAAAAAAATGAAAAAAATATTATAAATAAACATAATAAATAAATAAAAATAAGTAAAAAGATAATAAAAATATAAATATAAATAAATAAATAAAAATAAATAAATAAAAATAAATACATAAATAAAAATAGAAATAAATAAATAAAAATAAATAAATAAATAAATGAAAATAAATGATAATAAATAAATAAAATAAATAAATAAATAAAAATAAAATAAATAAATGAAAGCGAATGAATAAAAATAAATAAATAAATAGAAATAAATAAATAAATAAATAAGAATAAATAAATAAAAAAAATTAAAGAATATGTGAAACAAATAAACAAATAAAAAAAATAAATAAATAAGAAAATCCATAAATAATAAAAATAAATGAAAATAAATAAATAAAAAAATAAATAATAATAAATGAAGAAATAAATAAAAATAAAAATAAATAAATAAAAAATAAATGAAATTAAATAAATAAACAAAAATAAATAAATAAATAAAATAAATATACAATAAAAATAAATGAAAATATAAAATAAAAACAAATAAATAAAAAAGTAATAAAAATTAATAAATAAAAAATGGAAATAAATAAATAAAAAAGTAAAAATAAATAAATAAATTATAATAAATAAAAATAGATAAATAGAAAATATATAATTAAAATTAAGTTAAAATACATAAAAAATAATTAAACAAACATAAATAAATAAATGAAAGTAAATAAAAAATAAATAAAAATGAATTAATATAAATAAATAAATAAAAAAAAGGAAAATAAATGAGTAAATAAAAAAATAAAAATAAACAAAACTAAATGAAAATAAACAAATAAAAATAAATAAATAAATAAAAACAAACAATAATAAAGAGAGGAAAAATAAATAAATAAATAAAAATAAATGAAAATTAACAAATAAATAAAAATAAATATATAAATAAAAATAAAAAAATATATAAAAATAAATAAGAAAAATAAAAATTATTAAATAAATAAAAATAAATAAATAACAATAAATAAATAAATAAATATATATATATATATATATATATATATATATATATATATATATATATATATATATATATATATATATATATATATATATATATATATATATATATATATATATATATATATATATATATATATATATATATATATATATATATATATATATATATATATATATATGTATATATATATATATATATATATATATATAAAATAAATAAATAAATAAAAGTAAATAAATAAAAATAAATAAATATATATATATATATATATATATATATATATATATATATATATATATATATATATATATATATAAAAATAAAAAAATAAATGAATAAAAATAAATAAATAAATAAATGAAAATAATTGAAAATTAATAAATAAAAATAAATAAATAAATGAATGAAAATAAATGAAAAACTAAATAAAAACAAATAAAAAATAAATCAATAAAAATAAATAAATAAAAATAGATAAAAAATAAATGAAAATAAGTAAATTAATATAAATAAATAAAAATATATAGATAAATAAAAATAAATAAATAAATGAAATAAATAAACAAAAATAAATAAATAAATAAATAAAAATAGATAAAAATAAAAAAATAAAAAAATAACTGAAAATAAATAAAAATAAATTGATAAATAAAAAAAAATAAATAAATAAATAAAAATAAATGAAAGGAATAAATAAAAATTATATATTAAACAATATTAAATGAATAAATAAAAATGAATAATTAAATATAAATAAATAAATAAATAATGATGAATAAATTAAAAAAATATCAATAAAAAATAAAGAAATAATTAAAAATAAATAAATGAATAAAAATAAAAAATTAATAAAAATAAATAAACTAAAATAAATAAATAAAAAATAAATAAATGAAAAAATACAAAAATGAAAATAAATAAATAAAAATAAATAAATAAATAAAGATAAATAAATAAATAAATATATATGAATATAAATAAATAAATAAAGATAAATAAACAAATAAATAAAAGTATATAAAAAATAAATAAAGATAAATAAATAAATAAATAAATAAATAAAGACATATGAAAATCAATAAATAAATAAATAAATAAATAAATAAATAAATAAATAAATAAATAAATAAATAAATAAATTAATTAATTAATAAATAAAAAAATAATTAAATAAATAAAAATTAATAAAATAAATAAATTAAACTAAATAAATAAATAAAATAAATAAATAAATAGAAAATAAATAAAAAAAAATAAATAAATAAAAAATAAAAATAAATAATAATAAAAATAAGTAAAATAAAATAAATTCATAAAAATTAATAAATAAATAAAGATAAATAAATAAGTAAAAATAAATAAAATAAATAAATGAAAATAAATAAATAAATAAGTAAATAATTAAAAATAAATAAATAAAAATAAAAAACAAAATAATAAATAAACGAAAATGAATAAATAAAAGTAAGTAAAAATAAATAAATGAATAAAAAAATAAAAATATATAAATAAAAATAAATGAAAAAAGAAATAAAAGTCAATAAATAATTAACAAAAAATAATAACAATTAAAAAAATAAGTAAATAGAAAAGGCTAAATAAATAAATAAAAATTAATAATTAAAAATAAATAAATAAAAATAAATAAAAATAAATAATAAATAAATATAATAATTAAAAATAAACAAATAAATAAATAAATAAAAATAAATAAATAAAATTAAATAAAAAATAAATGAAAATAGATAAAAAATTAATAAATAAGTAAAACTAAAAAAATTAATAAATAAAATTAGATAAAAATAGTAAATGTAAATAAATAAATAAAAATAAATAATAAATACAAATAAATAAATAAATAGATAAATAAAAAAAATAAAAATAAATAAATTAATAAAATAATTGAAAATAAATTAATAAAAATAAATAAATAAAAATAAATAAATTAATAAAAATATAAAAATAAATAAATAAATAAAATAAATAAATAAATAAAAATAACTAAATAAATAAAATTACATAAATAAAGAAAAATAAATATATAAATAATAATAAATAAATAAATAAATAAATAAATATAAATAAATAAATAAAAACAAATATATAAATAAAAATTAATGAAATAATAAAATAAATAAATATAAGAATAATTAAATAAATAAAAATAAATCAATAATTAATAATAAAATAAATGAATCATAAAAAAAATAAAATTAAATAAAAATAAATATTAAATAAAAATTAATAAACAAATAAATAAAAATAAATAAAAATATATAAATAAATAAAAAAAATATAAAAAAATTAATAGATAAAAATATATAAAGAAAAATGAAAAAATAAAAAAAAATAAAAATAATTAAAAAAACAAAATGAATAAATAAATAAATAAAATTAAATAAATGAATAAATAAAAATAAATAAAAAATTAAATTGAATAAATAAATAAAAATAAATATATAAATAAAAATAAATAATTAAATAAATAAAGATAAATAAACAAAAATAATAAATAAATAAAAATAAATAAATAAATAAAAATTAATAAAAAATAGAAATTAATAAATAAATAAAGATAAATAAATACATGAAAATGAATAGAAATAAATAAATAAATAAAAATAAATAAATAAAATGAAATAAATAAATAAATAAAAAATAAATAAATAAAATAAAATAACTAATAAATAAAAATAAATAAATAAATAAAAATAAATGAAAATAATTAAATAAAAAAAATAAATAAATGAAATATAAAAAATAATAATAATAAATAAATTAATAAAATAATTAAATAAATGAAAATATATAAAATTAATAAATAAATAATAATACATATATTAATAAAATAAAAAATAAATAAAAAATAAATAAAAAATAAATAAATAAAAAACATAAATAATTAGAAATAAATAAACAAAATGAATAAATAAAAATAGATAAATAAATAAAAACAATTAAATAAATAAGAATAAAAAAATAAATAAATAAATAATAAAAAGTAAATAAAAAAACGAATGAATAAATAAATAATATATAAATAAACAAAAATAAATAAATAAAAATAAATAAATAAAAATAAATAAATAAATAAAAATAAATGAAAGAATAAATGAAACTAAATAAATTATTTAATTATTAAATGAAAATAAATAAATAAATAAAAATTAATATATAAAAAAATAAATCAATCAAAAGAATGAAAATAATTAAATAACAATAACTAAATAAATAAAAATAAATACAAAGAAATTAATACACGAAAATAAATGAAAATAAATGAATAGAAAATAAATCAATAAAAATAAAAGAAAATGAAGAAATAAAAATATATAAATAAATAAAAATAAATAAATGAAAATAAAAAAACATACGAAAATAAATAAGTAAAAATAAATAAGCAAATAAAAATAAATAAATAAAAAGAAATAAAGAAACAAAATAAAAAAGATAAATGAAAATAAATAAAAATAATAAATAAAAGTATGATTATAAATAAATAAAGCAAAATATATAAATA
>JANJGK010000526.1:325000-327500 GCA_039081455.1 Macrobrachium rosenbergii | reverse complement strand
TCATAAAAAAGGGAAAATAAATGAAATGTGTAAAAGAAGAAAAATTCGATTACGAAAGTTTTCGTAGTTTTACCCTCTTTTTGACAAAGTTTTATGAAAAAAATCTCCGTTAAAAAACAATGCAGATAAAATTAAAGGCTTAATGGTCATATACGTTTTGCATATAAAAATACTGATAAAAGCAGTCAAGATTTCAGTCAAAAATCAACTTAAAACTCATTTAGAAAAGGAAAATAAATTAAATATGTAGAAAATTTCAATACAATTTTTTTGGGTAGCTTTGCCCTCTTTTTGATGACTAATTTTAGTTTAACGTTTATAGATATATTATTATAACAGAATTATATACAAAAAACTCCGTTAAAAAAACAATAAATATTTAAGTAAAAAATCAACTTCAGAAATCACCTAAAAAATAGGAAAAAAATTGTTGTATAAAAACTTTTAGAAAATATGTCAATTTTCAATACCATATTTCTTGGGAAATTTTCCCTCTTTATGATCAATGAATTTAGTTTAACTTTTACAGATATATTCTTATAACCTAGTTTAAGAAAAAACGTAAAAAAATTAGCTTCAAAAATCAACTAAAAAAACTTTCATAATTTAAGACAAAAATCAATTTAAAATCATTGTAAAAAGAAAAAAATAAATGAAGTATATTTAAAAAATACTGATAAAAGCATTTAAGGTTTCAGTCAAAAATCAATTTAAAAAATCATTAAGAAAAGGAAAATAAATGAAATATGTAAACAGTGTCAAAAAATTTCAATTTGCATGCAATATTTTTTTTTGGAGTTTTGCTCTCTTTTTTGATGAATAATTTTAGTATCGTTTACGGATATATTATAACAATATTATATAAAAAAAACCGTTAGACAACAATCAATAAATAAGTTAAAAATCGACTTAAAAAAATCTTGATCTAAGACAAAAATCAATTTAGAAATCATTTAAAAAGGAAAATAAATGAAAAATGTTAAAAGTAAAAAAAAATTCAATTTGATTATGATATTTTTCTTAGTTTTGCCCTCTTTTTGATGACTGATTTTACTTTACCATTCACTGATATGTTCTTATAGCAAAGTTTATGACAAATTCTCCATTCAAAATAATCAAGGTAAAATTCAAGGCTAAAAGGTCAAATACCTTTTGAATATAATTAAGAATAATACAATATTTGTATTATTTTTACATTTATTTTCAATGTGTGTGTTTTAATTTTGAATTAAAAAATCAACAAATATATAAAAATAAACGATTAAAAATAAAGAGAAATAAATAAAATGAAAATAAATAATTAAATAAAAATAAATAAATAAATAAAATGCTGTTATAAACATTCAAGATTTCAGTCAAAAATCAATTTAAAAATCATTAAGAAAGTAAAAATAAAGAAATATATAAAAAGTGTCAAAAATATTTAAATCTGAATACAATATTTTTTGTCAGTTTTGTCCTCTTTTTATGACTGATTTTAGTTTAACAGAATTAAATAAAAAATGTCCGTTAAAACAATTCAATATTTAAGTAAAATATCAACTTCCAAAATGACTTAAAAAAAGACAAAAGAATGAAACATAAAAGCTTTAGATTTGTTTTAATTTGAAAAAAAAAATTAAGAATAATACAATCTTTTATATTAATCCCTTGTATTATTTTTACATTTATTTTCAACGTGTTTGTTTTAATTTTCATCTTATTCCATTCCATATGTTTTATTTTGATTTTATTTAGTTTTTTATGTAATTATTGTTTTCGTTTTTTTTATTTACTTGTATCATAATTTTCTTCATGGGTAAATAAATGGTATTTGTCACATGAATTAAATATAAAAATTACAAATACAAATATAAAACAACAATGGTAAATAATAATAAGAATATATCAGAAAACGTTTTTCGGAATTATGCCTTCTTTTTCGTGAACCATTATCGTTCAACGTTTTCTAATATATTCTTATTTTTATTTACCATTGTTAATTTTTTTGTTACATTTTTATATGATTTATTCATTTTCCAATTTTTAGGTGATTTTTGAAATTGATTTTTTACGTGAATAAATAAATAAATATAAATAAAAATAAATGAATAAAAATAAATAAATAAAAATGAATGTAAATAAAAAAATACAAAACTTAAAAATAATAAAATAAAAAAAATAAATAAGTATATAGCATTTACTAAAAATAAATCAATAAATAAAGAAAAATTAATGAAATTAAGATATATAAATTAAAGTAAGTAAAGGAAAAATAACATGAACTAAATCAAAATAACTAATATGTATGAAAATAAATAAATAAAAAAAAAAAATAAATAAATTAAAATAAATGAAAGTAAAAAATAAAAATAAATAACTCTAAATAAATAAAATTGGGTAAAACTAAATAAAAAATAAGAAAATGCCTAAAAAGAATTAAAAAATCAACAAATACATAAAAATAAACGATTAAAAATAAAGTTAGATAAATAAATGAAAATAAATAATTAAATAAAAA
>JANJGK010000526.1:282500-312500 GCA_039081455.1 Macrobrachium rosenbergii | reverse complement strand
TTCTTTTTATTTATTTATTTTTATATATTTATTTATTTTCCTTTATTTCTTTTTATTTATTTTTTTTTATTTATTTACTTATTTTCATTTATTTTTATTTATTTTTTTAATTATTTATTTTCATTTATTTTGTTATGCGGTGCAGTTTTTCTTTGTATTGCGTTGCACCACATATGAATGACCCGTGTCTGTTGACTTTCACTTGATAGTAACGCAGGGGACTCGGTAAGTTAGGTTGAAATTGTCTATTAATATTTTTCACTTTTCCCGGAGGGGGGTAAGAATTCACCGGGCACGGTTTTTCATAAGTTTTATTCTAACACTACTATTTCACACGGCCAGCCACCCTGGACTTAGAAATTTCTTGATGTTAAGAGAGGAGCGAGTGACACAATCCTACCCAATTTGGTTTTCAAGTAACTCTCTCTAAAAATTGATCAGAATGAACTCTGGACCTATGGTGAACAAAACTCCGCCTCCTTGAGGACGTCTACTTTACTCTTAATGGTTCAATCTTAACTCCCACTTTTGGCAAGGACAAATCAGGTCAATTTTGCTGACCTTTTCACTTCTTAGTCTATCCTCTAACTCCTCCTTCCTTTCCCACATCTTGGAGGTTTGTTATGGTTACACTTCAATTTACTTGGTATCATGGCTCATCATTTTTAAATTATCAACATCGTCTCTCTCTCTCTCTCTCTCTCTCTCGCTCTCTCTCTCTCTCTCTCTCTCTCTCTCTCTCTCTCTCTCTCTCTCTCTCTCTCTCTCTTTCATAATCCCGATCAGTGAATCTCATACTTATTCACTGCATAACATCACTCGGTCACCTACCTGCATTGACTACAATGCAAGTAGATAACCATCTCAACTTGACTATAGTCAATTACTTCAATTTTAATAATTTCTGTCAACAAGTAATAAATGCAAACAAGACTTAAGTATGAATTTATATATCAAATACCCAAACTAAATGCAGAAAATTATGGCAAAGTAAATATATCAAATGCCTATTACTCTCTGGTTATCAATCATAAAATGTTCAAGTGCAAGTCAATGGTAAACGCTATCACTCTCTAGGAAGGATTCTGTCCATCATGTCCTTGATTATGGTAAGCTTATTCAGTATCAATTTCCTGACAATTATAAAAGAAATAAAAGCAAACAGTACCAAAAGAATGACATTTATGAATGACATAATAGGAGAAATCTCGGTCTTATATGTATGAAAGAAAGTATGAACCTCTTCTAGCTTTGTGAATGTCTCCAATTCCAGTTCTGAAAGTTGAAATTCGTTAATAACTGCAAACTGATGTACACTTTTACTGAAATTCAAACTGTATGTCGTGAAGACTGTAGGTTTGTAACACAAATTATGTAAAATGACCAGTTCACAAGCAGATGAAAATGAGTGTACGTTAATGAAAACTACTTCTGTTTTGTTTGACTTACAGTCAATCTTAGCATTCAATCTGTTTGCTGAGAACACAAAAATTTCATCATCAATGATTTGAGCCTTGAAAGTTTCTGTAAACGGTACATATTTACAATGGTTCTTACCATTCTTGTTGTTTACAAGATCATCTAGGCAATGAAGAGCATTCAAGGGTTCATAGAAATTCACAATGTTACAAACATATACACCATCATTAAGCATGACACATTCCCTGAATTTATGTTCGGGAATTTCAGTCACTAGGAACGAATCATGCTGCAAGGCAAAGTGTCGAACTGTTCCTTCTAGTACAATGGACTTATTATCTACTACCATTGGGAATGGATAGACTGACATCAATGAGTTGACGTCTGGATTGTTGAAAGGGATCACTAGTATGATTTGATTGGCTACCACTTTCACTGTGATCAGGCCATAATAGTCCACTATATTTTCTACTAGTGGCTTCAAGTGATTGTTCACAACACATTTCTGAATAATGGCTTCAATTTCACTAGGGGTTATCAGAAAAGGCGACAGCAGGTTTTTTACCTGCCATCATGATTGCATTGAGTAATTCCTTGTATTCCAGAAGGAAATTACTTGTTTCTATGAGCAGTTGCTCCATCATTTCTGTTTGATGGATTCTAGCAATTTCTGATGAAACATTACGGAGGGCACTATTCACAAATTCTTTCAGCACTGTGATCATTTTCTGATTTTGATTGACATTTCCTATTACTTTATTATAGACAGTGCCCTGCTCAGAAGCCCAATTTTCAAGTTGAGCCACTCTTTCCTTTAGCCTTTCAACATTACCATCGGTCGCCACTCCAAAGAGATTGTGTAAAGCGACACCTATAAAGGGTATGAGTGATCGCTTTACTACTTTCCTTGGCATAACACTATCGATGTCCCTCTGCAACTTGGAGAGCATGTCGTACAAATTTCTATCTTGGACACTTTGTAATCCTGCCTGTATCTGATTGCTCAGCTGGACTAACTGCTCTCTCTGATCGATAATGGAGTCCGTCTGGATCTTAACAATGGCTAGGTCCTGTATCATCTTTACCTTGCCATGCTCCTTGATGATGGCTCCCTTCCTTAGTTGTACGAGTGAGTTCACAATTTGACTCACTGCCAACCACCATACAATCCATTTGCTGAAATAATGTTATTAAGCAGTAAAAATCTTATCGACTACATTTGTTTACCATTGCACTTGCCATTACCTTCTTCTCAAATTATACCTTGGGGTCATTGAAGATTCTATTTTATTATCTATCTTATCTTTATTGGACAAATCCTTTAACTGGGTAGACGACCAAGGTTCTGAATGAACTACTTTAATGTGGTTCCAATGTACAATGGATTCTTTCAAGGTAATTTCATGCATTAACTTGAATTTATTCAACTTCAAAACTTCTAAAACTCTATATGGACCTCGAAATTTTGGTGATACTTTAATATTAGGTCCTTCAAGAACATGATTGAGTACATAAACTTGTTGTCCTACCTTTAACGAGGGTATGGTGGATCTGTTATCGTAATACTTACTAGATTTTTTATGTAACTCCTTTAATCTAGCCCTGGTGACTTTAACGGTCTCGTACGTACGTCTTGTCTTCCAAGCAATATAGTCCTCGTAGTTGTACGTACGTCTGGGTGGTGCGGCATCATCCAAAAGTGAATTTGACATTCTCTTTTGGTAGCCATACAATAGGAAATGAGGAGTTTCTCCTATTGATTCATTTACTGTGTTGTTTAGAGTAAATTGTATGTCTTCGAGAGTCAAGTCCCAGTCTTCAGTGCTAGGGGTTACCAATGTTTTCAGAACATCCTTTATCTTGCGATTTGTTCTTTCTACTGCTCCATTTGAGCTTGGCTTATATGCTGTTATTTGACATTTCTGTATTTCATAAAAGTCACACAAATTCGTTAGAATATCACTAGTAAATTCAGCAGCATTGTCTGAGAGCAAAACTTTAGGACATGAATGTCTGGTTATAATTCTAGACTTAAAGGCTTCTGCCACCGTTGATGCTTCTCTGTTTCTAGTTGGAACAATTTCTACGTATCTGGTCAAATAGTCAATGAAAAATAAAATCTGTTTATTTCCTCTGATGGTGTTCGGGAATGGACCTAAGAAATCCATTGTGACTACTTGAAAAGGATTTAATTCTGAAGGATACATTTCCAGGGGAGCCTTGACGTTGACATTCCCCTTATGTATATTACATAAGGTACAATTCTGAACAAATCGAGAAGCATCTTCACTACATCGAGGCCAAAAATAGTTTCTAGTGATTGTTCTACATGTTTTCTTAATTCCAGGATGTCCTGATAACTTGTATGAATGGGTTAGTTCTAAAACGTCTTGTATTAGTGTATTTGGAATGTACAAACGTGAACAAGCATTTGGTTCGTCTGAAGTCTTGTACAATAACCCATCTATCAATTGAAACTCTGAATTTTTCTCACCTTGCAAGAGGTTACCAATTACTTCCTTTATTCTAGAATCCTTTTGTTGTTCTTGACGAACTTTGTCTAAATCTAAGTCTGTGATTTGACAACTGAAGGCGAAATTATGAGTGGTAATTTGTTTCTCGTTCTCTTCTTGTGATCTAGATAAGGCGTCAGCTAATGTGTTATATCTACCAGGTATGTATCTAAATTCTGGGGCAAATTCTAATACGCTAACGAACCATCTATTGAACTTCATATTATTGGTAAAAGCCCTTTTCTTGAAAAGATCACAAATGGGTTTATGATCTGTAAGAACATTAATTTTATGTCCTAGCAAAATGTGTCTAAATTTCTGTAATCCCCAGACTAATGCCAAACATTCCCTTTCTGTTGTACTGTAATTTCTTTCAGCTGCATTCAAAACTCTACTGGCATAGTATACAGTCCTCATCCTTGTTTTATCCTTTTGCATCAAGACGGCACCTAGTCCTGTACTTGAAGCATCACAGGCTAAGTAGAATTCCTTCTCGAAGTCTGGATAAACTAGGATAGGATCTGTTATCAACATATCCTTTAGTGTTTTGAACGCTGCTTCCTGTTCATCTTTCCACTCATAGTTAGCATCTTTCCTAGTTAACTCAGTTAATGGTTTTGCTATGCTAGCAAATCCCTTTATGAAAGGTCGATAATATCCTACCATACCTAGGAATCTTCTTAGTGCCTTCAAATTTCTTGGGGCTGAATAGTCTACAATAGCCTTAATCTTTCCTTCTTGCATTTTCAAACCATGTTCACTGATAACATGTCCTAGATATTCTAGAGATTTCTTCAGAAACTGACATTTCTTAATTTTTACCTTTAAACCGGCCTTTCTGAGCCTATCTAATACTAATTCTATTGTCTTGAAATGACTCTCCACATCCTTACTAGCAATTATTACATCATCAAGATAAACCGATACGTCTTCAACATCTCCCAAGATTTGCAGCATTAAACGTACAAACGTTAAAGGAGCTGAAGTAAGACCAAACGGCATTACCTCAAATTGCAAATGTTCTTTATGAGTACTGAATGCCGTGAGATGCTTGGATTCTTCATCGAGAGGAACTTGCCAATATCCACTCAGTAAATCGAGGCTAGAAAAAACCTTGGCACCTCCTAATTGAGCTAGCATGTCACTAATGACTGGCATTGGCATTCGATCGGGGATGGTGTGGGAATTCAATTTACGGCAATCAATTACCATCCTCCATGTACCGTCTTTCTTTGGAACTAGCAGTAAAGGTGAATTATAAGGTGACTTAGAAGGTATTACAACTCCATCTTCCTTCATCTCTTCAACCATCTCGTCTACAATGGGTCTTTGACTTATTGGAAGTTTGTAGTTAGGTATATAAAAAGGTCTAGCACCATCTTCTATGACTATTTTGTGCTGCAGGACATCTGTCCTTCCTAACTTATCTCCTGTTACTGCTACAACACTCCTATATTTCTCTAATATCTGTATTAACCTGTCCCTACAATGAGGAAAATCTGTATTATTTACTTCCCCTTCTAATTTAACTCTTGTGTCAGCTACAGAGACAAATGCTTTTTCACTTAGGGTTAGTAGAGGGTTAGTAATCACAATTCCCTTACAGAATTCTATGCCGGCATGCAATTCTAGTCTCTTGTCAGAATAATTATACACATAAGTCGTACAATTTCCACCATTAAGTCTTACTAGGGAATTGTCCATTTTCACAAAGTCTGGTAAGTCTTCATTAACTAATAACACATCTGTATCACCTAGGTTTTTATCTGTTACAATTCTAAGACACACCTTTGTCAGACCTTGTGGATGCAGTATAACGCTATTGTTTAATTTGAGTTTTACAAGATTATCATCGGCAGTACTAACTAAGCAGATCTCTTCTGCATTCTGTGCATCGGCAGTGTAACAGACATCAGTATCATCTGAACTTTCATCTTGTGGTATCACAGAACCTATCTCTGTCATTTTTAGGTTGCCTAATAGCAACACCTCATTGAGATACTTCTCTTCCGTATCTTCTCTTATTATTAAGTGACTACAATCTATTAGCGTGTCAGGATCGTCAGGTTGGGAAAAAGAACTAAGTTCTTCGGAGGTATCTACTTGTCGTGCACTTGAGTTATCAGGTTCATACCTGCTATCTGAGAATTCCTCCTGAGTGGCTTCTAGGCTTTTAAAAGTAGTTTGTCTATCTTCTCCTATTTCTTCTATCATTGAATTTCTACACACTGTCCTACCCGGGTTAGCATTAAATTCTATTTCTATCTGTTGGATGTCTACTTCTTCAGATGAGGCTGTCTCAGGTAAAGTGATCAAGTTTATCTGAAACTGTTCCTCTTTTTCAAGAGAGCAAACATTTCCTCTATCAATTTCCTTGATAGTGATTCTTCCATTGCTACAATCTAGTGCAATTCCACATCTTTTCATAGCCTGGAAGGAAAATAGAGCTTGAGCTGGAAAATATTTCTCTTCCAACACCACAAACTCTTCCCTGTATTTCTTATTTAGAATTCCTATCTCTAAATTGACATTGCCTATAGCCCTTATTTGCTTTCCAGCGATCCCCTTTATTGTCCTATAGGATTCTCTCATTTGGGAAAGCTCACAACCTATATGTTTTGTTAAAGTGCCTTTATCTATGATACTTACAGTACTGCCTGTATCCAACAATATGGAACTCAGTACACCTTCTAAGTGTACTTGTATGATAGGCAACTCTTCCTGACACGTATTAAAATTCTTTACAGAAAACACTATTTCATTACATCGAGTAATGTCTGTTGGGGACACATCCTTATTCACTGTCACTATTTCTTTCTGTAAGGATGGACCTTTCTGCTGCACTCTCTGTGATTGTCACTGAGAATCCCCTTGATTTGGGTTACTGGGGGAGGTATTTTGGTTATTAGGCTGAGTACTTTGGTTATTTTGAGACCCCTGAGAATTTCCCTGTTTGTTGTACCAACAGTTTTGGATTAAATGTCCTGTCTTATTGCAATTCGAACACCATTTGTTTCTTCTACAATTCTGTGTTGTATGGTTGTTATAACCACAATTTCCGCAACTTTGTCTCTGCCTATTGAACTGTGGCCTATTATTCCCTGAATTTTGGCCTTGACTAGCTCCCCTCTGTCCAGGAGTCCTGTTATTTCCACTGTTATTTCCATTAGTTCCAGTGGTATTCCCATTGTTACCTCTGTTTGGCGGCCTACCTTGATTGTTTCTATTTGATTGATTAAATCTCCTATTGTTGTTCCCACCATTTCTATCAAACGAATTTCTATTTCCCTGATACCTAGACCTAGCTTGCCCTGATTGGTTTCTATTGGACTGATTGCTATTATTTCTTGGGTTTCCACTAGCTACGGTTCCCGTAAAATCTACACTACTACTTGATGAATTCTGTTTTACTTTCCTTTCTATGTACATCAAAGTTTGTACAATTCCATCATTTGGCTTCCTATCACAGTACTTCTTTAAGGCTACTCTTTCTTCCTTACCCAAAGCATCGTAGATTGGTCCTAAGGACATATATCTAAGTACCTTGGATATACTAGCTAAATCTGTTTCATCATCATCAAAGTCATCCTTCCTTCCAACAACAATTCCTACAGCTTTCATATCTGTCGTCACTCTATCTATAGCTTCCTCTACTCTAGTTGCTAAAACTAAGTGATTACCCTCATATTTCTGATGATGGAAAGTTCCTATGTTATACCATGGATCTTTTTGTGCTTCTGGTTGCCAAAACTGTAAGCACTGTTTCTTGAATTCGTTAAACAGAGTAATATTCCTAAAAAGTACTGAATGAAGAACTGTATGTGCATCACATGTTCCATACTAACATACAAGAGTGCTTCATCTATTTTCTTTCTCTCATCTGTGATACCAGCAGCTGAAATTCTGCTTTCTGTGTCTGCTATCCATCGATTTACACCATATTCTTCTAATCTACTTTTATCTACATTACTTGGGTCTACCGTTCCACAAAATCTAGTGGCTTGGGTTATTACGGCGGCTTGCGCCATGTTGTTATTTCTAGGTACAATGGAAGTTATTGGGTTAGTGGTTACAACTGAAGGGTTAGGCGCACTCGGTAAACTAAGTGGGGGACCTTGACTACGAGAACGTCTGGGTCTAGTATTACTAGGATCAATTGGTCTAGAAAGTCGTTCAGGTACAGGTCTTAGGTTATATGGGGTCTGGTCTTCGCTTCTTGTCTGTTGCAGTCGGGCAATTACTTCATCAAAAGATTCATTCATATTAACTCATAAAATATTCAATGATTCCAAGAATGAAAAATGAAAAAAAAATAAATTTGAGAATCAGGTACTTACTTCAATTGCATGTTTGCTGAGTTGACTGTATCCCTCTATACAAAAAAAATTCAAATTTTTCCTAACTCATTCCTTCACAGGACTCTCTCACAATCTGAAAAAGTCTGATATTAGTATTTATGTATACAATTGTTTGGGTTCCACTGCAAAATGCTGCGCCAAGTGTTTAACAATAAAATTTATTATGATAGAATTATTTAAACAGAATTGTCTCTATCACCAAGTGAACGAAAATTTCTATTTCGTAAAAAAAATTACTAAACATGAGAAAAAAAAATTTATTTCCTTCGTACAACAATAAGGAAATATTATTCAGAATATTATTCAAAAGAAAAATAATTTACTTAAATTATTTATGTTAAAAAAAATTACTTGCGCACTGCAGGGAAAAATAATTATATAAAAATTCTACGCACACAAAAAAAATTTAATTCACAGAGAAAAAAAAAATTCTCTTGATAATTCCCCGATACTAGGAATGAATGTTTACTATTCAATTAGCTTCGTGTCGCCTTGCACTTGAAGATCGCGCTGATTGCACTTGAGCGCAATTTGTCGTTAGCATCCAGCGATAATTCGGCACCGCTCGGCCGATTTCCAGTCCGTACTTGCTGAATTTGGCGAGGAAAAATTTTTGGAATCCCTTCCAAATTGTTGATTGAAGGCGTCACTTCCCTTTCGAGAGGCGGTTATCAACGCGTTGACTTCTAAACTTTATCGCCGTTCCGAATTCTTCACGCTCTCATTCGTCGCCGTCGTCGTCACTGCTCTGCTACCGCTACTTTTCGCTAAGTCTCCCTTTTAGCGACCAAAAATTGTTGGAATTTCGTGTATTTAAGTCCGTACACGATAGAAAAGTTCACTGAACTGACGTAGATATTAGCGACTTTCATACGTCCGCCAACACAGTTTGTTTTGGTCTTCTCCGCTGCTGCGATCGGCGTAGTATAGGGCGAGTTACTGATTCTTTCTTTCGTAAATTTCGTTTTCTTATAAAAATCACCGCTGATCTATGCCGTGATTATTACTATTGTTCTTATTATGGTCATATATAATTATTAAACTGAATTTCTGGTTGATCTTATGCGAATGTTCGGAAGTTTCAAACTAGGCAGAGATTTACCGCTGTCAATTTTTCCCTCCGATCGACGCAAAAAGATTCACTGCTTCTTGGAATATTTCGTTCTGCTTCGTTTCCCTTCTGCTACAGTGTTGATGTTGTATTGGTGTTTCTAGTGCTGAAGACCGTCTTGAGATTATTTGCGCTGTTAAATTGAGAGTTAGTTTTAGCGCCGTCACTGCTCACTCTCTGTAAATTTCTCTAGGGCCGTGAACTTTAATGTTTTTCAAATGTGCGCTGGGCGAAATCCCCCGAAACTGCCACCAAATTATTTTGTTATGCGGTGCAGTTTTTCTTTGTATTGCGTTGCACCACATATGAATGACCCGTGTCTGTTGACTTTCACTTGATAGTAACGCAGGGGACTCGGTAAGTTAGGTTGAAATTGTCTATTAATATTTTTCACTTTTCCCGGAGGGGGGTAAGAATTCACCGGGCACGGTTTTTCATAAGTTTTATTCTAACACTACTATTTCACACGGCCAGCCACCCTGGACTTAGAAATTTCTTGATGTTAAGAGAGGAGCGAGTGACACAATCCTACCCAATTTGGTTTTCAAGTAACTCTCTCTAAAAATTGATCAGAATGAACTCTGGACCTATGGTGAACAAAACTCCGCCTCCTTGAGGACGTCTACTTTACTCTTAATGGTTCAATCTTAACTCCCACTTTTGGCAAGGACAAATCAGGTCAATTTTGCTGACCTTTTCACTTCTTAGTCTATCCTCTAACTCCTCCTTCCTTTCCCACATCTTGGAGGTTTGTTATGGTTACACTTCAATTTACTTGGTATCATGGCTCATCATTTTTAAATTATCAACATCGTCTCTCTCTCTCTCTCTCTCTCTCTCTCTCTTTCATAATCCCGATCAGTGAATCTCATACTTATTCACTGCATAACAATTTATTTTTTATTTATTTATTTATTTTTATTTCTTTATATTTATTTTTTTTTATTTATTTTCATTTATTTTTATTTATTAATTTATTTTCATTTATTTATTTTTTATTTATTTATTTCTTTTTATTTCTTTATATTTATTTATTTATTTTTTTATTTATTTTCATTTATTTTTATTTATTAATTTATTTTTATTTATTTATTTTTATTTATCTATTTTTATTTATTTACTTATTTATATTTTTTATTTTTATTTATTCAATTATTTCTATTTATTTTTATTTATTTATTTATTTATCTTTATTTATTTTTATTTATTTACTTTCATTCATTTTTATTTATTTATTTATTGTTTATACATTTTTTTTATTTCTCTATTTATTTAATTATTTATTTTTTTACATATTATTTTTATTAATTTGCTCAATTTTATTTCTTTTTATTTATTTAATTTTCATTTTTATTTCATTTATTTTTTTATTTAATTCTTTTATCTATTTTTATTTATCTTTTTATTTTTATTTTTTTATTTCTTTATTTATTTTTATTTAATTTTATTTTTTATTTATTTATTTATTTATTTATTTATTTTTATTTTTTATATCTATTTATTCTTTATATCTATTTAATTTATTAATTTTTATTTATTTATGTTTATTTTCATTTATTTTTTTGTTTATTTATTTATTTTTATTTATTTTTATTTATTTTTTTATAATTATTTATTTATTTTTATTTTATTTTTATTTTTTTTTATTTATTTATTCATTTGTGATTATTTATTTAATTTTATTTAATCGTCTTCATTTATTTTTATTTATTTATTTTCAATTATTTTCGCTATTTATTTATTTTTATCTACTTTTATTTTTTTACTTATTTTTCTTTTTCTTTTTTATTTATTTTTATTAATTTATTTTTATTTTTATTCATTTTTATTTATTTATCTTTATTTATTTATTAATTTTTCTTTATTTATTTTCATTTATTTATTTACTTATTTTTATTTATGTATCTATTTTAATTTCTTTATTTATTTTTATTAATTTTTATTTATTTATTTTCATTTATTTTTATTCTTATGTTTTATTTATTTTTATTCATTTATTTATTTTAAATTCTTTTATTTGTGTATATACTTATTTTTATTTATTTATTTTTATTTTTTATATATTTTTATTTATTTATTTTAATATATTTTAATAATGTGTTTTCTATTTATTTCCTTATTTTCATTTATTTATTTATTTTTATTTATTTAATTATTTATTTTTATTTATTTATTTTTATTTATTTTCATTTATTTATTTATTTATTTTATCTATTTATTAATTTTTATTTATTTATTTGTTTATTTTTATTTATTTATTTATTAATTTTATATATTTATTCTTATTTATTTATTTATTTTTATTTATTTATTTATTTTTACTATTTCCTTTATTTTTATTTATTTATTTATTTTTATTCATTTATTTTTATTTATTTATTTATTTTCATTTATTTTTATTTATTTATTCATTTTTATTTATTTTTATTTATTCATTTTCATTAATTTTTATTCATTTATTTTTTTATTTATTTCTTTTTATTTATTTATTTATTTTTATTTACCTCTATTTATTTATTTTCATTTATTTATTTATTTAATTTAATTATTTTTTTCGTTTATTTATTTAATTATATTTATTTCTTTATTTATTTATTTATTTATTTATTTTTATCTATATATTTATTTTTATTATTTCACTTATTTTTATTTATGTTTATTTTCTTATGTATTTTTATTAACTGATTTATTTTTATCTATTTATTTATGTTTATTTATTTTCACTTTTTTATTCATTTATTTTTATTTTTTTTATTTATTTATTTATTTATTATAATTTATTTATTTTCATTTAATTATTTCTTTTTATTTATTTTTATTTATTCATTTACTTTTTTTTATTTAATTATTTATTTTTATTTTTTTTCATTTAGTTAACATCTTTGTTTTTAATCGTTTATTTTTTTTTATTTATTTCTTGATTTTTTAATTTTTCTTACGCATTTTCTTATTTTTTAATTAGTTTTTCTTAATTTTATTAATCTAGATTTATTTATTTTTAATTTTTACTTTCATTTATCTTAATTTATTTTTATTGATTTTTATTTATTTATTTTCATACATATTAGTTACTTTGATTTAGTTCATATTATTTTCATATACTTATTTTTATTTATATTTCATTAATTTTTCTTTATTTATTGATTGATTTTTAGTAAATTTTATTTACTTTTTTTATTAATTCTTTATCTTATTATTTTTTTTATTTGTTTATTTACATTCATTATTATTTATTTTTATTTATTTTTTATTATTATTTATATTTATATATTTATTCAAGTAAAAAATCAACTTCAAAAATGACCTAAAAAAAATGAATAAGAATGTAACATGAAAGTATTAGAAAAAGTGTCAATTTTGAATACAATATTTTATGATCAATGAATTTAATTTAACTTTTACAGATATATTCTTATAACCGAGTTAAAAAAAAAAAAAAAAAAAAAACGTAAAAAAATCAACTTCAAAAATCAACTAAAAAAACATTTACGATTTAAGACAAAAAACAATTTAAAATCATTATAAAAAAAAAATAAATGAAGTATGTATGAAAAATACTGATAAAAGCATTTAAAGTTTCAGTCAAAAATCAATTTAAAAAATCATTAAGATACAGAATATAAATGAAATACGTAAACAGTTTCAAAAACATTTCAATTTGAATACAATATTTTTTTGGAGTTTTGCCCTCTTTTTGATTAATAATTTTACTATCGTTTACTGACATATTATAACAACATTACATAAAAAAAACAATCAGTATATAAGTTAAAAATCGACTTCAAAAATCAACAAAAAAAAAAAATTCATGATCTAAGACAAAAATCAAGTTAGAAATCATTTAAAAAGGGATTTTAAATGAAATATGTTAAAAGTAAAAAATAATTCAATTTGATTACAATATTTTTCTTAGTTTTGCCCTCTTTTTGATGACTGATTTTACTTTACCATTCACTAGTATAGCAAAGTTTTAGGAAAAAATCTCCGTTCAAAAACAATCAAGGTAAAATTCATGGATAAAATGTCATATACGTTTTGTATATAAAAATGCTGTTATATACATTCAAGATTTCAGTCAAAAATCAATTTAAAAACATTAAGATATTAGAATTAATAAAAAATGTAAAAAGTATCAAAAATATTTAAATCTGAATACAATATTTTTGGGGAGTTTTGTCCTCTTTTTATGACTGATTTTAGTTTAACAGAATTATATAAAAAATGTCTGTTAAAATCATACAATATTTAAGTTAAAAATCAATTTCAAAAATGACTTTAAAAAAGACAAAAGGATGAAAAATAAATGCTTTAGGTTTTTTTTTTAATTTGAAAAAAATTAAGAATAATACAATCCTTTATATTAATCCTTTGTATTATTTTTACATTTATTTTCAACGTGTTTGTTTTAAAAGTTCATCTTATTTTATTTCTTATGTTTTGTTTTGATTTTAGTCAATTTTTTATTCAATTATTGTTTTTTTTTATTTACTTGTATCATTATTTTTTTCATTGGTAAATAATAGGAAGAATATATCAGAAAGCGTTGAAGTAAATCATTCGCGATAAAGAGGTCAAAATTCCCAAAAGATATTGTATGAAAATTTAATTTTTTTAGCTTTTGTATGATATATTAATTTTCCAGTTTTAGGTGATTTTTCAAATTGATTTTTCATTTAAATATTGATTGTATTTTTAATTTTTTTTAAAATTCGACTCGGTTATAAGAAGTTAAAAGTTAAACTAAATGTTTAAAATAAATCCATCAAATGGAATTATTTTATTTTTAAATATTTCAAAAAAATATCTACGGTTTTTCTTTATATTATTTGGGAAATACTTTTCTGATACAAAGGGCAATTTTTCATTTTTTTCCCAACATATAACGTATATGTTTCTCTCTTGCCATTTATAGGAAATTTATTTAGCTTTTTATTGGTGGTATTAATTTCGCTACAAATTAACATTCACTGATTAAAAAAAGTGAAGATGAATGCATTTTTTTATTGTTTGAATTCTTACTCACACTGACAATTTTCGTTTCGTATCCCATAAGGAATAATAACGGAATGAAATTAATATGCCATCATTAAAAAGCTAAATAAATTTCCTATAAACCGCAAGAGAGAAACATATACGTTATGTTGGAAAAAAATATGAAATTTTGTCGTTTGTATCAGAAAATATTTCACAAAATTAAAAAAAAAAATGGTAGATATTTTTTTGAAATATTTTTTTAAAATAAAATAATTCCATTTGATGGAATTATTTTATACTTAAATTGTACGAGAATGCTTATACTTTTAGGTGAAAACAATAATTTTGCTATAAATTGCCGTCACCGACTAAAAAAAAAATGAATGTGAAGGCATTTTTTATTTTTTTAATCACTCACGTTGATGATTTTCGTTTCGTATCCCAGTAAGAAATAAAGAAAGAATGAAATTAATGCCATCATTAAAAAGCTAAATAAATTTCCTATGAACCGCAAAAGAGAAACATATACGTTATGTTAAAAAAAAATGAACATTTGCCGTTCGTATCAGAAAACATTTCCAAAAATTAAAAAAAAAACCGTTAATATTTTTCTGAAATATTTTTTAAAAATAAAATAATTCCATTTGATGGCTTTATTTTATACGTAAATTTTAAGAGAATATTTATACTTTTAGGTAAAACCAATCATTTTGCTATAAATTTCCATCGCCGATTAAAAAAAATGAATGAATGCATTTTTTTTATTTTTTTATTTCTTACTCACGTTGATGATTTTCGTTTCGTATCCAAAAAGGAGTAATGGCGGAATGAAATTAATACCATCATTGAAAAACTAAATAAATTTTCTATAAACCGCAAGAGAGAAACATAAACGTTATGTTGAAAAAAAAAAAAAAAAAAAAAATTTGTCGTCTGTATCAGAAAATATTTCCCAAAAAATAAAAAAAAAATAAAAATATTTTTTTTAAATATTTTTTAAAAATAAAATAATCCCATTTGATGGATTTATTTTATACGTAAATTGTACTGGAATGTTTATATTTTTAAGTAAAAGCAATCATTTTGCTATAAATTTTCCATCACCGCTTAAAAAAAATGAATGAATGCATTTTTTTTATTTTTAAACCTAACTCACGTTGACGATTTTCGTTACGTATCCCATAAGGAAAAATAAAGGAATATAAAATGATGTTTTCACCTAAAAGTATAACCATTCCCTTACAATTTACGCATAAAATAAATCCATCAAATGGAATTATTTTATTTAAAACAAAATATTTCAAAAAAAATATCTACGGATTTTCTATATATATTATTTGGGAAATACTTTTCTGATACAAACGGCAATTTTTCATTTTTTTCCCAACATATAACGTATATGTTTATCTCTTGCCATTTATAGGAAATTTATTTAGCTTTTTAATTGTGGTATTAATTTCGCTACAAATTAACATTCACTGATTAAAAAAAGTGAAGGTGAATGCATTTTTTTTATTTCTTGAATCCTTACTCACGTTGACAATTTTCGTTTCGTATCCCACCAGTAAGGAATAATGACGGAATGAAATTAATATGCCATCATTAAAAAGCTAAATAAATTTCCTATAAACGGCAAGAGAGAAACATATACGTTATGTTGGGAAAAAATGAAAAATTGTCGTTTGTATCAGAAAATATTTCCCAAAAATTTAAAAAAATATATATTTTCTTTAAATATTTTTTAAAAATAAAATAATTCCATTTGATGAATTTATTTTATACGTAAATTGTACGGTAATTAAAAAGTTTCTTATTATTATTATTATTATTATTATTATTATTATTATTATTATTATTATTATTATTATTATTATTATTATTATTATTATTATTATTATTATTTTTTTATATAACATATATATATATATATATATATATATATATATATATATATATATATATATATATATATATATATATATATATATATATATATATATATATATATATATATATATATATATATATATATATATATATATATATATATATATATATATATATATATATATATATATATATATATATATATATATATATATATATATATGTATGTTTATATAAAATAATAATAATAATAATAACAATAATGATAATAATAATAATAATAATAATAATAATAATAATAATAATAATAATAATGATAATAATAATAATAATAATAATAATAATAATAAAAATAATAATAATAATAATAATAATAATAATAATTATAATAATAATAATAATAATAATAATAATAATAATAATAATAATAATAATAATAATATTAAAAAAAAAAAATAAATAAATATTTTTTTGAAATATTTTTTAAAAATAAAATAAAATAATTCCATTGTACGAGAATGTTTATACTTTTAGGTGAAAACTATCATTTTGCTATAAATTTTCCATCACCGCTTAAAAAAAATGAATGAATGTATTTGTTTTATTTTTTGAATCCTTGACGATTTACGTTTCGTATCCCAGTAAGGAATTATGTGAAGGAATATAAAATGATGTTTTCACCTAAAAGTATAAACATTTCCGTACAATTTACGCATAAAATAAATTCATCAAATGGAATTATTTTATTTAAAAAAAATATTTCAAAAAAATATCTACTGTTTTTCTTTATATTATTTGGGAAATACTTTTCTGATACAAAGGGCAATTTTTCATCTTTTTTCCAACATAACGTATATGTTTCTCTCTTGCGGTTTATAGGAAATTTTTCTAGCTTTTTAATGGTGGTATTAATTTTGCTACAAATTGCCGTCAGATAAAAAAAAATGAAGGTGAATGAATTTTTTATTTTTTGAATCTTTATTCACGATGACAATTTTCGTTTCGTATCCCACTAGCAAGGAATAATGACGGAATGAAATTAATATGCCAGCATTAAAAAGCTAAATAAATTTCCTATAAACTTCAAGAGAGAAACATATACGTTATGTTGAAAAAAAAAAATGAAATTTTGTCGTTTGTTTCAGAAAATATTTCCAAAAATTATAAAAAAAAACGTAGATATTTTTTTGAAATATTTTTAAAAATAAAATAATTCCATTTGATGGATTTATTTTATACGTAAATTGTACGAGAATGTTTATACGTTTAGGTGAAAACAATCATTTTGCTATAAATTGCCGTCACCGATAAAAAAAAATGAATGTGAAGGCATTTTTTATTTTCCAATCCTTACTCACGTTGACGATTTTCGTTTTGTATCCCAGTAAGGAATAAAGAAGGAATGAAATTAATGCCATCATTAAACAGGTAAATAAATTTCCTATAAACCGCACGAGAGAAGCATATACGTTATATTGAAAAAAAAATGAACATTTGCCGTATGTATCAGAAAAGATTTCCAAAATCTTAAAAAAAAAACAGATTTTTTTTTTGAAATATTTTTTTAAAAATAAAATAATTCCATTTGATGGATTTATTTTATACGTATATTGTACGAGAATATTTATATTTTTAGGTGAAAACAATCATTTTGCTATAAATTTCCGTCACCGATTAAAAAATAATGAATCGCACGAGAGAAACATTTACGTTATGTTGAAAAAAAAAAAAAGAATATTTGCCGTTTGTATCAGAATATATTTCCAAAATATTTCTAAAGAAAAACAATAGATTTTTTTTGAAATGTTTTTTAAGAATAAAATAATTCCATTTGATGGATTTATTTTATACGTAAATTGTACGAGAATGTTTCTACTTTTAAGTAAAACCAATCATTTTGCTATAAATTTCCATCGCCTTTTAAAAAAAAATTAATGAATGTATTTTTTTTTTTTTTTTCTGATTTCTTACTCACGTTGATGATTTTCGTTTCGAATCCCATAAGGAGTAATGACGGAATGAAATCAATACCATCGTTGAAAAACTAAATAAATTTCCTATAAACCGCAAGAGAGAAACATATGTTATGTCGAAAAAAAATTAAAATCTATCGTTTGTATCAGAAAATATTTCCCAAAAAATGTAAAAAAAAATTATTTTTTAAAAATATTTTTTAAAAATAAAATAATCCCATTTGACTGATATATTTTAGACGTAAATTATACGGGAATGTTTATATTTTTAAGTAAAAGCAATCATTTTGCTATAAATTTTCCATCACCGCTTTTAAAAATGAATGAATGCATTTTTTTTCAATTTTTGAAACCTTACTCACGTTGATGATTTTCGTTTTGTATCCCATAAGGAATAATGAAGGGATATAAAATGATGTTTTCATCTAAAAGTATAAACATTCCCGTACAATTTACGCATAAAATAAATCCATCAAATGGAATTATTTTATTTTTAAGAAATATTTCAAAAAAATATCTACGGTTTTCTTTATATTATTTGGAAATATTTTTCTAATAGAAACGGCAATTTTTCATTTTTTTCCCAACGTATAACGTATATGTTTCTCTCTTGCCATTGATAGGAAATTTATTTAGCTTTTTAATGGTGATGTTAATTTCGCTACAAATTAATATTCACTGATTAAAAAAAGTGAAGGTGAATGCATATTTTTATTGTTTGAATCCTTACTCACGTTGACAATTTTCGTTTCGTATCCCATAAGGAATAATAACGGAATGAAATTGATATGACATCATTAAAAAGCTAAATAAATTTCCTATAAACGGTAAGAGAGAAACATATACGTTATGTTGGGAAAAAAATGAAAAATTGTCTTTTGTATCAGAAAATATTTCCCAAAAATTTAAAAAAAAAAATATTTTCTTTTAATATTTTTTAAAAATAAAATAATTCCATTTGGTGAATTTATTTTATACGTAAATTGTACGGGAATAAAAAAGTGTCTTATTATTATTATTATTATTATTATTATTATTAATATTATTATTATTATTATTATTATTATTATTATTATTATTATTATTATTATTATTTATATATAATAATAATAATAATAATAATAATAATAATAATAATAATAATAATAATAATAATAATAATAATAATAATAATAATAATAATAATTCCAAAAATTAAAAAAAAAACGTAGATATTTTTTTGTAATATTTTTTAAAAATAAAATAATTCCACTTGGTGGATTTATTTTATACGTAAATTGTAAGGGAATGTTTATACTTTTAGGTAAAACTAATCATTTTGCTATAAATTTTCCATCGCCGATTAAAAAAAAATGAATGAATGTAATTTTTTTTTTATTTCTTACTCACGTCGACGATTTTCGTTTCGTACCCCAATAAGGAATAATGTGAAGGAATATAGAATTATGTTTTCACCTAAAAGTATAAACATTCCCGTACAGTTTACGCATAAAATAAATCCATCAAATGGAATTATTTTATTTTTAAAAAATATTTCAAAAATATCTACGGTTTTTCTTTATATTATTTGGGAAATACTTTTCTGATACAAAGGGCAATTTTTCATTTTTTTTCCCAACATACAAAGTATATGTTTCTCTCTTGCCATTTATAGGAAATGTATTTAATTTCGCTACAAATTAACATTCACGTAGACAATTTTCGTTTCGTATCCCATAAGGAATAATAACGGAATGAAATTAATATGCCATCATTAAAAAGCTAATTAAATTTCCTATAAACCGCAACTTAGGAACATATACGTTATGTTGGGAAAAAAAAGAAATTTTGTCGTTTGTATCAGAAAACATTTCCAAAATAAAAAAAAAAAAAACCGTAGATATTTTTTTGAAATGTTTTTTAAGAATAAAATAATTCCATTTGATGGATTTATTTTATACGTAAATTGGACGAGAATGTTTATACTTTTAGGTGAAAACAATCATTTTGCTATAAATTGCCGTCACCGATTAAAAAAAATAAATGTGAAGGCATTTTTTATTTTCCAATCCTTACTCACGTTGACGATTTTCGTTTCATATCCCAGTAAGGAATAAAGAAGGAATGAAATTAATGCCATCATTAAAAAGCTAAATAAATTTCCTATAAACCGCAACAGAAGAACATATACGTTATGTTGGGGAAAAAAAATGAAAATTTGTCGTTTGTATCAGAAAATATTTCCCCAAAAAATAAAAAAAATAAATAAAAATATTTTTTAAAAATATTTTATAAAAATAAAATTATTCCATTTGATGATTTTATTTTATACGTAGATTGTACGGGAATAAAAAAGTTTCTTATTATTTATTTTCTTATTAATATTATTATTACTATTATTATTATTATGATGATTATTATTATTATTTTTTTTTTATATATAATATATATATATGTAAAATAATAATAATAATAATAATAATAATAATAATAATAATAATAATAATAATAATAATAATAATATTTGAAAAAACTAAAAAAAACCATAGATATTTTTTTGAAATATTTTTTTAAAAATAAAATAATTCCATTTGGTGGATTTATTTTATATGTAAATTGTAAGGGAATGTTTATAATTTTAGGTAAAACTAATCATTTTGCTATAAATTTTCCATCGCCGATTAAAAAAAATGAATGAATGTATTTTTTTTTTTTATTTCTTACTCACGTCGACGATTTTCGTTTCGTATCCCAATAAGGAATAATGTGAAGGAATATAAAATGATGTTTTCACCTAAAAGAATAAACATTCCCGTACAATTTCCGCATAAAATAAATCCATCAAATGGAATTATTTTATTTTTAAAAAATATTTCAAAAAAATATCTACGATTTTTCTTTATATTATTTGGGAAATATTTTTCTAATACAAACGGCAATTTTTCATTTTTTTTTTCCCAACGTATAACGTATATGTTTCTCTCTTGCCATTTATAGGAAATTTATTTAGCTTTTAAGTGGTGGTATTAATTTCGCTATAAATTAATATTCACTGATTAAAAAAAGTAAAGGTGAATGCATTTTTTTATTTTTTGAATCCTTACTCACGTTGACAATTTTCGTTTCGAATCCCATAAGGAATAATAACGGAATGAAATTGATATGATATCATTAAAAAGCTAAATAAATTTACTATAAACGGTAAGAGAGAAACATATACGTTATGTTGGGAAAAAAAATGAAAAATTGTCTTTTGTATCAGAAAATATTTCCCAAAAATTAAAAAAAATATATATATTTTCTTTTAATATTTTTTAAAAATAAAATAATTCCATTTGATGAATTTATTTTATACGTAAATTGTACGGGAATAAAAAAGTTTCTTATTATTATTATTATTATTAATATTATTATTATTATTATTATTATTATTATTATTATTATTATTATTATTATTATTATTATTATTTATATAATATATATATATATATATATATATATATATATATATATATACATATATATATATATATATATAAAATAATAATAATAATAATAATAATAATAATAATAATAATAATAATAATAATAATAATATTTCCAAAAATTAAAAAAAACCATAGATATTTTTTTGAAATATTTTTTAAAAATAAAATAATTCCATTTGGTGGATTTATTTTATACGTAAATTGTAAGGGAATGTTTATACTTTTAGGTAAAACTAATCATTTTGCTATAAATTTTCCATCGCCGATTAAAAAAAAATGAATGGATGTAATTTTTTTTTTTATTTCTTACTCACGTCGACGATTTTCGTTTCGTATCCCAATAAGGAATAATGTGAAGGAATATAAAATTATGTTTTCACCTAAAAGTATAAACATTCCCGTACAATTTACGCATAAAATAAATCCATCAAATGGAATTATTTTATTTTTAAAAAATATTTCAAAAAATATCTACGGTTTTTCTTTATATTATTTGGGAAATACTTTTCTGATACAAAGGGCAATTTTTCATTTTTTTTCCCAACATACAAAGTATATGTTTCTCTCTTGCCATTTATAGGAAATGTATTTAGATTTTTAATAGTGGTATTAATTTCGCTACAAATTAACATTCACGTAGACAATTTTCGTTTCGTATCCCATAAGGAATAATAACGGAATGAAATTAATATGCCATCATTAAAAAGCTAATTAAATTTCCTATAAACCGCAACTTAGGAACATATACGTTATGTTGGGAAAAAAAAGAAATTTTGTCGTTTGTATCAGAAAACATTTCCAAAATAAAAAAAAAAAACCGTAGATATTTTTTTGAAATGTTTTTTAAGAATAAAATAATTCCATTTGATGGATTTATTTTATACGTAAATTGGACGAGAATGTTTATACTTTTAGGTGAAAACAATCATTTTGCTATAAATTGCCGTCACCGATTAAAAAAAATAAATGTGAAGGCATTTTTTATTTTCCAATCCTTACTCACGTTGACGATTTTCGTTTCATATCCCAGTAAGGAATAAAGAAGGAATGAAATTAATGCCATCATTAAAAAGCTAAATAAATTTCCTATAAACCGCAACAGAAGAACATATACGTTATGTTGGGGAAAAAAAATGAAAATTTGTCGTTTGTATCAGAAAATATTTCCCCAAAAAATAAAAAAAAATAAAAATATTTTTTTAAAATATTTTATAAAAATAAAATAATTCCATATGATGAATTTATTTTATACGTAGATTGTACGGGAATAAAAAAGTTTCTTATTATTTATTTTATTATTAATATTATTATTACTATTATTATTATTATTATGATGATGATGATGATTATTATTATTATTATTATTATTATTATTATTATTATTATTATTATTTTTATATAATATATATATATAAAATAATAATAATAATAATAATAATAATAATAATAATAATAATAATAATAATAATAATAATAATAATAATAATAATATTTGAAAAAACTAAAAAAAAACCATAGATATTTTTTTGAAATATTTTTTTAAAAATAAAATAATTCCATTTGGTGGATTTATTTTATACGTAAATTGTACGGGAATGTTTATAATTTTAGGTAAAACTAATCATTTTGCTATAAATTTTCCATCGCCGATTAAAAAAAAATGAATGAATGTATTTTTTTTTTTTATTTCTTACTCACGTCGACGATTTTCGTTTTGTATCCCAGTAAGGAATAATGTGGAGGAATATAAAATTATGTTTTCACCTAAAAGTATAAACATTTCCGTACAATTTCCACATAAAATAAATCCATCAAATGGAATTATTTTATTTTTAAAAAATATTTCAAAAAAATATCTACGGTTCTTCTTTATATTGTTTGGGAAATACTTTTCTGATACAAACGGCAATTTTTCATTTTTTTTCCCAACATATAACGTATATGTTTCTCTCTTGCCATTTATAGGAAATTTATTTAGCTTTTTAATGGTGATATTAATTTCGCTACAAATTAACCTTCACTGATCAAAAAAAGTAAAGGTGAATGCATTTTTTTATTGTTTGAATCCTTACTCACGTTGACAATTTTCGTTTCATATCCCATAAGGAATAATAACGGAATGAAATTAATATGCTAAATAAATATCCTATAAACGGCAAGAGAGAAACATATACGTTATGTTGGGAAAAAAAATTAAAAACTGTCGTTTGTATAAGAAAACATTTTCTAAAAATTTAAAAAAATATATATTTTCTTTAAATATTTTTAAGAATAAAATAATTCCATTTGATGAATTGATTTTATACGTAAATTGTACGGGAATAAAAAAGTTTCTTATAATTATTTATTTTATTATTATTATTATTATTTATATATATATATATATATATATATATATATATATATATATATATATATATATATATATATATACATATGTATATATAATAATAATAATAATAATATTTCCAAAAAAAAAAGTAAATATTTTTTTGAAATATTTTTTAAAAATAAAATAATTCCATTTGGTGGATTTATTTCATACGTAAATTGTACGGGAATGTTTATACTTTTAGGTAAAACTAATAATTTTGCTATAAATTTTCCATCGCCGATTAAAAAAAAATGAATGAATTGATTTTTTTTTCTTACTCACGTCGACGATTTTCGTTTCGTATCCCAACAAGGAATAATGTGAAGGAATATAAAATTATGTTTTCACCTAAAAGTATAAACATTCCCGTACAATTTTACGCATAAAATAAATCCATCAAATGGAATTATTTTATTTTTAAAAAAATATTTCAAAAAAATATCTAAGGTTTTTCTTTATATTATTTGGGAAATACTTTTCTGATACAAAGGGCAATTTTTTATCTTTTTTCTCAACATATAACGTATATGTTTCTCTCTTGTGGTTTATAGGAAATTTATTTAGATTTTTAATGGTAGTATTAATTCCGCTACAAATTAACATTCACTGATTAAAAAAATGAAGGTGAATGTATTTTTTTATTGTTTGAATCCTTAATCACGTTGACAATTTTCATTTCGTATCCCACCAGTAAGGAATAATGAGGGAATGAAATTAATGCCATCATTAAAAAGCTAAATAAATTTCCCATAAACCGCACGAGAGAAACATATACGTTATGTTGAAAAAAAAAATGAACATTTGCCGTTTGTATCAGAAAACATTTCCAAAATATTTCTAAAGAAAACCATAGATTTTTTAAAAATATTTTTTAAGAATAAACTAATTCTATTTGATGGATTTATTTTATACGTAAATTGTACGAGAATGTTTATACTTTTAGGTGAAAATAATTATTTTGCTATAAATTGCCGTCACCGATTAAAAAAAATGAATGTGAAGGCATTTTTTATTTTCCAATCCTTACTCACCTTGAAGATTTTCGTTTCGTATCCCAGTTAAGAATAAAGAAGGAATGAAATTAATGCCATCATTAAAAAGCTAAATAAATTTCCTATAAACCGCACGAGAGAAACATATACGTTATATTGGAAAAAAAATGAACATTTGCCGTTTGTATCAGAAAAGATTTCCAAAATGTTAAAAAAAAATGTAGATTTTTTATTGAAATATTTTTTAAAAATAAAATAATTCCATTTGATGGATTTTTTCTTTATTATTATTTCTTTATTATTTTTCATTTACTTTTATTTATTTATTTTTTATTTATTTATTGGTTTTTTATTTATTTATTTTTATATTTTTTTTATTTATTTATTTCTATTTATTTATTTATTTATTTATTTATTTATTTATTTATCCATATATTTATTTATTTATTTTCGTCTTTTATTTGTTTATTTACTCAACTTTAGTTATTTATTTATTTATTTTTATTTATTTACTTATTTTTTTATTTTTTATTTTTATTTATTTATTTATTTTCATTTATTTTTTATTTTTATTGATTTATTTATTTTTTATTAATGTATTTATTTTTTATTTTTATTTATTTATTTATTTTTTATTCATTTATTTACTTTTGTTTATTAATATATTTGTTATTTATTTTTATTTATTTGTTTTTATTTATTTAATTATTTTCATTTATTTTTTTATTTTTATTTATTTATTTTTTATTAATGTATTTATTTTTTTATTTTTATTTATTTATTTTTTATTCATTTATTTACTTTTGTTTATTAATATATTTGTTATTTATTTTTATTTATTTGTTTTTATTTATTTATTTATTTTTATTTATTTATTTATTTTTCTTTATTAATTATATTTTATTTATTTATTTATTTATTTTTATGTATTTATTAATTTTCATTTATTTATTTAATTATTTTTATTTATTTATTTATTTATTTTTATTTATTTTTTTTATTGTTATTTTTTTATTTAATTGATTATTCATTTTTTATTAATTTATTTTACTTGATTTTTTATTTTTATTTATTTATTTTCATTCATTTTTATTCATTTATTTTTATTAATTTATTTTATATAATTATTTATTTTTAATTATTTATTCATTTATTTTTTTATTTATTTATTTATGTTATTTATTTATTTATTTATGTTATTTATTTATTTATTTATTATTATTTATTTTTTTGTTTTTTTATTTATTTTAATTTATTAGTTTTCCATTTATTTATTTTTATTTATTTTTTTATTTTTATTTATTTTCAATTTATTAATTTTTATTTATTTTTATTTATTTATTTTGCTTCATTTTTATTTATTTCTTTATTTTTATTTATTTATTTTCATTTATTTTTATTTATTTATTTTTATTTATTTATTTATCTTTCTTTATTTTATTATTATTTTTTATTTATTTTTATTTATTTTTTTATTTTTATATATTTATTTATCTTTATTTATATTTATGTATTTTTCATTTATTTTTATTCATTTATTTATTTTTATTTATTTATTTTAATATATTCTCTTTTAATTATTTATTTTTCTTATTTTTTATTTTTATTTATTTATTTATTTTTTATTTATTTATTCTAATTTATTTATTTATCGATTTTTATTTATTTATTTATTTTTATTTATTTATTATTTTTATTTATTGATTTATTTTTATTTTTCTGTTTATCTTTATATATTTCATTTATTTATTTTTATTTATTTATTTATCGGTTTTTATTTTTTCATTTATTTACATTCATTATTAATTTCTTTTTTATTTATTTATTTATTTTTAAATATTTTTTTTATTTTTAGTTATTTGTTTATTTTTTATTTATATTTTTTATTTATTTATTTTTAGTTATTTATTTTTTTATGCATTTATTTATTTTACTTATTTATTTATTATTTATTTATTTATTTATTTATTTGTATTTATTCCTTTCATTTATTTCTTTATATATTTTTATTTACTTATTTATTTTTATTAATTTTTTTTATTTCATTAATATATATTTATTTATTCATTTTTATTTATTTTAATTTATTTTTTTTTATTTATTTATCTATTCATTTTTCTTTATTTATTATTATGTTGTTATTTATTTTTATTTATTTATTTTCATTTATTTTTACTTGTTTATTTTTATATATTTATTCATTTTATTTTTTATTACTTGTTATATATTTTTATTTATTTATTTATTTTTATTTATTTATTTTCATTTTTTCATTTATTTATTTTTATATTGATTTTTATTTAGTTTATAATTTTTTATTTATTTATTTTTATTAATTTTTTATTTATTCTTTTTTATTTACTTATTTTTATTTATTTATTTTTATTTTGTTATTTATTTATTATTTATTTTAATTTATTTATTTATTTTTATTAATTTATCTTTATTTATTTATTTTTATTTATTTATCTTTATTTTTTTATTTATTTATTTTCATTTTTTTTATTTATATATTTTTTTATTTAATCATTTTTTTATTTATTTATTATTTATTTATTCATTTATTTTTATTTATTTATTTATTCTTTTTTATTTATTTATTATTATTTATTTATATATTTTTACTTTTATTTGTTTTTATTTATTTATATTTATTCTTTTATTTATTTTTATTTATTTATTTATTTTTATTTATTTTTTTTATTATTTATTTTTATTTATTAATCTACTCATTTTTATTATTTATTTATTTTTATTTATTTATTTTCATTTCTTTTTATTGATTTATTTACATATATTTTTTAATTATTAATTTATTTTTATTTATTTATCTATTATTATTTATTTATTAATTTATTTTTATTTATTTATTTATTCCTCTTTATTTATTTATTTTTATTTATATATTTATTTATATTCTTTTATTCATTTATTTTTATTATTTTTTAATTTTTATTTATTTCTTAATTTTTTATTTTTGTTATTTATTTATTTTTTATTTTTTATTTTTTTTATTAATCTACTTATTTTTATTTATTTATCTATTTTTATTTATTTTATTTATGTGTCTATTTCTATTTATTTATTTATTTTTAATTATTTTTTTTTAATTTATTTATTTTTATTTATTTGTTTATTCATTTTTATATATTATTTTAATTTTTTATTTTTTTATTTAATTATTCATTTTTATTTTTCTTATTAATTTTTATTTATTTTTTCTTTTTATTTATTTTTAATTATTTATTTATTTTTAGTTATTTGTTTTCATTTGTTTTTTTTTATTTATTTTTACTTTTCTATTTTTATACATTTATTTCTATTTATTTTTATTTATTTATTTTTTTTTATTTATTTCTTTTTATTTATTTATTTTTTTTATTTTTATGTATTTATTTTCATTCATTTTTATTCAGTTATTCATTTTATTTTTTTATTTTTGTTTATTTATCTTTATTTATTTAATTATTTATTTTTATTTATATTATTTATCTTTATTTAATTATTCAATCCTATTTATTTATTTTTATTTATTAATTTTTGTTTTTATTATTTTTTTATTTATTTATATTTACTTATTTATTTATTTTTATTCATTTACTATTATTGGTTCATGTATTTTTTATTTATTTTTATTTATTTATTATTTTTATTCATTTACTATTATTGGTTCATGTATTTTTTATTTATTTTTATTTATTTATTATTTTTATTTAATTGGTCATTTTTATTTTTATTTTCATTTATTTATATTTATTCATTTATTTATTTTTAATTATTTTTTATACACATTTATTTATTTATTTTTATTTTTTTTTATTTTTTTTCTTTATTTATTTATTTTCATATATTTATTTAATTTTATTTTTTGTTTATTTTTATTAATTAATTTATTTATTTCTATTTATCTATTTTTATTTATTTATTTATTTTTATATTTTTATTCATTGATTTTCAATTATTTTTATTTATTTATTTTTATTTGTTTATTTATTTCTATCTTTTTTTTATTTTTTTATATATTTATTAATTTATTTTTATTTACTTATATATGTTCATTCATTCATTTTCATTTCTTTTTTTATTTATTTTTATTTATTTTTTTATATATTTTTTTATTTTCATTTCTTTTAATTTATTTTTTTTATTTTATTTTTTTAATTTATCCATATTTATTTTTATTTATTTTTATTAATTTATTTTTATTTATTTATTTATTTATTTATTTGTTATTATTTATTTATTTATTTTCATTTATTTTTATTTCTTTACTTTGATTTAATTTTCGTTATTTATTTATTTCTATTCATTTTCATTTATTTATTTATATTTTTTTTATTCATTTATTTATTTTTATTTATTTACTTCTATTTATTTACTTTTAATTGTTTTTTTTCATTTTTAATCATTTTTATTTATCTATTTTTTATTTATTTATTTATCTTTATTTAAATTTTTTTTATTTATTTTTCATTTATTTTTATTTATTTATTCATTTTTATTCATTTATTAATATTAATTTCTTTTTTATTTTTTTTTATTTTTATTTATTTATTTTTTTATTTTTCTTCATTTATTTTTATTTATTTATTATTTTTATTTTTTATTTACTTTCATTTATATATTTATTATTATAACAGAATTATATATAAAAAACTCCGTTAAAAAAAACAATCAATATTTAAGTAAAAAATCAACTTCAGAAATCACCTAAAAAATGGGAAAAAAATTGTTGTATAAAAACTTTTAGAAAATATGTCAATTTTCAATACCATATTTCTTGGGAAATTTTCCCTCTTCATGATCAATGAATTTAGTTTAACTTTTACAGATATATTCTTATAACCGAGTTTAAGAAAAAACGTTAAAAAACCAACTTCAAAAATCAACTAAAAAACATTCATGATTTAAGACAAAAATCAATTTAAAATC
>JANJGK010000526.1:275000-277500 GCA_039081455.1 Macrobrachium rosenbergii | reverse complement strand
ATAAACATAAATAATTAAATAACTAAAAGAACGAAAATAAATAAACAAATAAAAATAAATAAATAAATTAAAAAAATAAATAAAAAAAAAATAAATAAAAAAATTAATTAATAAAAATAAACAAATAAAAATAAATGAATAAATAAATAAAAGTAAATAAATAAAATAAAAAATAAATAAATAAAAAAAATTAAATAAATTAATAAATAAAAGTAAAAAAATTACAAATAAATAAAGAAATCAAAATAAATAAATAAAAATAAATTAATAAATAAAAATAAATCAATACATAAGAATAAATAAATAAATAAAAATAAATAAATTATAATAATAAATAAATATAAATAAATAAATAAATAAAAATAAATAAATACCTTAGAATAAGTAAATAAATATAAATAAATGAATAAATAAATAATAATAAATAAATAAATAAATAAATAAATAAATAAATAAATAAATATAATTTAATAAAGAAATAAAAAAAAATGAATAAATAAAAATAAATAAATAAAAGTAAATAAATGAAGAAATAAATAAAAAAAATTAAAATAAATAAAAAGAAATAAATGAAAATAAATAAATAAAAATAATAAATAAATAAAAATCAATAAATTAAAATAAATGGAAATGAATAAATAAATATAAATAAATAAATAAATAAAAATAAATAAATAAATAAAAATAAATTAAATTAAATGAATAAATGAAAGTAAATAAAATAAATAAATAAGTAAAAATAAATAAAAATAAACGAAAATAAATTAATAGAAATAAATAAATAAATAAAAATAAATAAAAAGAATAAAGAAAAAATAAATAAATAAATGAAAACAAATAAATAAAAATAAAGAGTAATAAATAAATAAAAATAAATAAAAATATAATAATAAATAAATAAAGAAAAATAAATAAATAAATAATTAAATAAATTAAAAATAAATAAATAGATAAAAATGAATAAATAAATAAATGGAAATAAATGAAAGAAATAAATAAAAATAAATAAAAAATTATTATAAATAAATAAATAAAAATAGATAAATTTATTAAAATAAATAGATAAATAAAAATGAAGAAATAAGAAAAATATAAAAAATAAATAAATAATAAAAAAATAAATAAATATATTAATAAAAATAAATAAATAAAAATAAAATAAAATTAATAAATAAATAAAAATAAATAAATAAATAAAGATGAATAAATAAATAAATAAAAATATATGAAAATATTAAATAAATAAATAAATAAATAAATAAAAATAAATAAATAAATAAAAATAAATGAAAAAAACAAAAATTAATAAAAATAAATAAATAATAATGAATAAATAAATTTAAATAAATAAATGAAAAATAAATAGATAAATAAAAGTAAATAAAAAATAAATAACAAATAAAATAAATTAATAAATAAAAATAAATGAATAAATAAACAGAAATAAATAAATAAAAAAATGAAAGTAAATAAAAAATAAATAAAAAAATGAATTAAAATAAATGAAAAATAAATAAAAAGAATTTATAACTAAATAAACAAATAAAGATAACAAAAATAAATAAAAACAGATAAATTAATAAAAAATAAATAAATAAATAGAAAAAATAAAAAATATATAGATAAATAAAAAATCAATGAATAAAAATAAACAAAATAATAAAAAATAAATAAATAAATAATTAAATAAAATAGATAAATAAATCAATAAAAATATATAAATAAATAAAATAAATGAAAATAAATTTAAAAAAATAAAATAAAAATTTATAAATAATTAACAAAATAAATAAATGTGCATAAATTAAAATAAATAATTAAAAATGATAAATAAAAAAAAGTAAAAAATAAATAAAAATAAATAACAAATAAATAAATAAAAAAAATAAATAAAAATAAATAAATAAATAAAAATAAAAAATATATAAATACAAATACATAAATAAAAATAAGTAAATAAAAATAAATAAATAAAAATAAATAAATAAAAAAAATAAAAGTAAATAAATAAAAATAAATAAATAAACAAAAAATACATAAATAAATAAAAATAAATAAATAAATATAAATACATAAATAAATAAAAATAAATATATAAAAATAAATAAATTGAAAATAAATAAATAAAAACAAATAAATAAATAAATAAATAAAAATAAATAAATAAATGAAAATAAATAAAAATAAATAAAAAAATGAAAGTAAATAAAAATAAATAAACGGAAAATAAATAAATAAAGATAAATAAAAAAATATGTACAAATATAAAGAAATAAATAAAAATAAATAAATGAATAAAATAAATAAATAAATAAAGATAAAAAAAAAATATGTACAAATATAAAGAAATAAATAAAAATAAATAAATGAATAAAATAAATAAATAAATAAATATAAATAAATAAAAAAATAAAAATAAATGAATACTTAAAAATATAGATAAATATAAATAAAAAAATAAAAGTAATAAACTAAAAAAAATAATAAAGAAAAATATAAC
>JANJGK010000526.1:262500-265000 GCA_039081455.1 Macrobrachium rosenbergii | reverse complement strand
AAAATAAATAACTAAATAAAAATAAATAGATAAATAAGAATAAATAAATAAAAAAAATAAAAAAATAAATATAAATAAATAAATGAAAATAAATATATAAATAAAAAAAACAAATAAGAATAAATAAATAAATAAATAAATAAAAATAATGAATAAATAAATAATAATAAATAGATAAATTAAAATAAATAAATAGAAAAGACAAAAATAACCAAAAATAAATAAATTAATAAATAAATAAGAATAAATTAAAATAAAATAATCAAAATAAGTAAATAAATAAAAATAAATAAATAAAAATAATTAAATAAAAATAAACGAAAATAAACAAATAAAAATAAATTAATAAATAAAAATAAATAAAAAGAAATAAACTAAATAAATAATTGAAAATAAATAAATAATAACAAATAAGAATAAATAAATAAAAATAAATAAATAAAAATAAATAAAAATATAATACTAAATGAATTAAGAAAAAAATAAATAGATAAATAAAATTAAATAAATAAATAAAAAAATAGAAATAAATAGATGAATAAAAATAATTGAAAATAAATAAATAAATAAAATAAATAAATAAATAAAATGAATAAATAAATAAAAATGAATAAATAAAACTGAATAAATAAATAAAAATGAATAAATAAATGGAAATAAATGAAAGAAATAAATAAAAAATAAATAAATAAATAAATGAAAGGAATAAATAAAAATAAATAAATAAATAATTATAAATAAATAAATAAAAATAAATAAATAAATAAAAATAAAGAAATAAAACTATAAATAAAAAATTAATAAATATTTAAAAATAAAAAAATAAAAAAATAATTAAATAAAAAATAAATAAATAAATGAAAATAAAGAAATAAATAAAATTAAATAAATAAATAAAGATGAATAACTAAATAAATAAGTAAATAAATAAACAAATAAAAATAAATATATTTAATAATAATAAATATATAAAAATAAATAAATAAAAAAATAGATAAATAAAAATAAAGAATTAAATAAATAAATAAAAATAAATAAATAAAAAAATAGATAAATAAAAATAAAGAATTAAATAAATAAATAAAAATAAATAAAATAAATAAATAAATAAATAAAAGTGAAAAGAAAAAATAAATAAAAAATCTAAAAATAAATAAATAAAAATAATTGAATAAATAAAAATAAATAAGAAAATAAGAATTAATAAATAAAAATAAATAAATAAAAATAAATGAATAAAAAAATGATTAAAATAATTGAAAAAATAAATAAAAATAAATAAACAAAAAATAAATAAATAAAAATAAATAGATAAATAAAAATAAATCAATAAATATAAATAAATAAATAGATAAATAAAAATAGATAAATAAATAAATCAAAATAAATAAAAAATAAAAGAAGAGAAAATAAATAAATAAAAATAAATCAATAAATAAAAAATAAAAATACATAAATAAATAAATAAATAACAGTGAATAAATTAAAATAAATAAATAAAAAATATAAATAAAAAATAAATAAAAAATACAGAAAAATAAATAAATAAAAAAATACTTAAACAAATAAAAATAAAAAATAATTAAATAAAAATAAATAAATAAAAATAAATAAATAAATAAAAACAAATAAATAAATAAAAATAAATATATGAAAATAAATAAAAACAAATAAATAAATAAAAATAAATATAAGAAAATAAATAAATAAAAATAAATATATTAAAAAAAATTAAATAAATAAATAAATAAAAATAAATAAACAAATAAATAAATAAAGAAAAATAAGTAAATGAAAATAAATAAATGAATAAAAATGAATAAATAAATAAATAAATAAATAAATAAATAAATAAATAAATAAATAAATAAATAAATAAAAATAAATAAATACTTGAATAAATAAATATAAATATAAATAAAAAATAAATAAATAAAAATAAAGAAATTAAAATGAATGTAAATAAACAAATAAAAAAAATAAAAAATAATAAAATATAAAAAGTAATAAATAAGTACATAACATTTACTCAAAATAAATCAATAAGTAAAGAGATATATCAATAAAAGTAGGTTAATGAAAATAAAAATAACTAAAATGTATGAAAATAAATAAATATAAATCAATACAAATAAATTAAAATAAATGAAAGTAAAAAATAGAAATAAATAAAAATAAATGAAAGTAAGAAATAAAAATAAATAAATCTAAATAAATAAAAATAAGTAATAATAAATACAAAATAGGAAAATGCCTAAAAAGAATATAAAAATAAACAAATAAATAAAAATAACAATAAACGATTAAAAAAGAGTTACAAAAATAAATGAATAGAAATAAATAAAAAAAATAATTAAATAAAAATAAGTAAATAAATAAATAAATAAAAATAAATAAGAGAAAATAAAAATTAAAAATAAAAAAAATAAAAAAATAGATGAAAATAAATAAATAAATGACTAAAAATAAATAAAAATAAATAAATATATATATAAAAATA
>JANJGK010000526.1:240000-250000 GCA_039081455.1 Macrobrachium rosenbergii | reverse complement strand
AAATAAAAATAAGTATACAAATAAAAATGAATAAATAAAAAGAAATACAAATAAAAAAAATTAATAAGTAAGAAAATTTATAAAAATAAATGAATATAAAATAAATCAATAAAAATTAAAAAATAAATATGTAAATATGTAAAAATAAATAAAAGTAAATAACCAAACAGATCAGAATAAATAAAAATAAATAAGTAAAAATAAATGAGAATAAATAAATAAAAATAAATAAATAAGTAAAAATAAATAAAAATAAATAAAGAATTTAAAATAAATAAATAAATAAAAATAAATAAATAAATAAAAACACATAAATAAATAAAAATATATATATAGGGAAATGTGTTTCATTTTAGATTTACTGTGTATATTCGGTCATAGTGTGATGAAACGAAGAGAAGCTATAAGGTGGTACTTTGGACGGTGACACAGTTGCAAAATCACTGCAGTCAGCAGATAGTTCAATTGCTTCAGCTGTTTTGGCTCGATGAACACACAATATTGACGCTGATATGTGAGGCAACCGACCAAGTTGGTATGCAAGTACGTAAGTTCGTGCGTTAGAAAAATGGAGATTGTGTCTAATTGTGCCCAAAAGTTAGGTCTGATTATTAACTAAGCGAGAGTGATATCGTCCAGGCGTGGCTTTGTGTGTTTCCAATCTCTTAGAAACCGGCAGTTAAGGTAAATCCAGACTTCTCTTTTTTTTCTGTGTGGACTGTGAATTCGTGAATTTACTATATCCAAGACACTTATGAATTTGTGGGGAGAATTGGACATAGTCATTTATGTCACTTTAATATTCTATTTTATTGTGTTCTGATTTGACATTTATTAACCATGTATTTTAGATTTTCGTTATTATATCATATGCTTGTATACTGTATTTGTGGGAGATTACTATTTGTTTGATTTTCGACAGATGTCTGTGGGGTTGCCGTGGTGATAGAGGAAAGACACTGCAATCTTTGCAGTTTAGTGGTTGTTTCAATGTGGTTGACTTTAAGACTAGACGTATAAAGTCTAAGATGGAATGTGTGGGAGTTTTGAGTGTAAAGGCTTTTAGCCAGAGTAAGATTAAATCTTGAATTAGACTATTTTTGACTTGATAATTCATTTACTATGCATTTTAATCTTTTCTTTGTTAATTCATTATTTGTTGGGTTTGTTTGATAATAAATCTATTTATGTAGGAAAGATTGTGTTTCCTTAGAATATCCATTTTGAGGATAATGTTAGAGAGAGAGAGAGAGAGAGAGATGCGCGGGTTGAGTGCTGAGTACCAGAGAGAGAGAGAGAGAGAGAGAGAGAGAGAGAGTTGCGGGTTACCACGTTTTCTGAAGTTAGGCCGCAAAACACGTTACGTAGCATTTCGAAAGGAATGTTTGATCTGTAAGTATAACATATATAAATAACGAAAAAGAAATAAAAATCAATAAATAAAAATAAATATATAAATAATAGTAAATAAATAATAAATAAAAATAAATAAATAAAAAAATACATAAAAATAAATAAATAAATAAAAATAAATAAATAAAAAAATAAAATTATATAAATAAATAAGTAAATAAAAATAATTGAAAATAAATAAAAAAATTTCAATAAATAACCATAAACCAATAAAAAATAAATAAATAAAGAAATAATAGAAGAAGATAAATAAATTAAGAAATAAAAATGAATAAATAAAATAAATTAAGAAATAAAAATAAATAAATAAAATAAATAAATAAATCAATAATGAATAGAAAATAAATAAATAAATAAAATAAAAATTAATGAATAATTAAAAATAAATTAAATAAATAAAAAAATAAAAATAAATAACTAAAATTTAATGAGAAAATAAATGAAAATAAATAAAGAATAAATAAATAAATAAAAATAAATAAATAAATAAATAAAAATAAATAAATAAAATTAGATAAAAAAAGTAAATGAAAATAAATAAATAAATATAAATAAATAAATAAAAATAAATAAGTAAATAAAAATAAATCAATGAAAATAAATAAAATAAAGAAAAATAAAAAATAAAATTAATTGAAAATTAATGAATAAAAATATGAAAATGAAAAAAATAAATAAAAATAAATTAATAATTAAAAATAAATAAATAAAAATAAATAAATAGATAAAATTAAATCAATAAATAAATTAATAAAAAATAAATGAATAAAAATAAATGAAAATAAATAAATAAAAATAAATAAATAAATGACAATAAATAAATAAATATAAAAAATAAGTAAATAAAAATAAATCAAGAATTAAAAATAAAAAACTAAAGA
The DNA here is from genome assembly GCA_039081455.1 of Macrobrachium rosenbergii. Taxonomy (NCBI): domain Eukaryota; kingdom Metazoa; phylum Arthropoda; class Malacostraca; order Decapoda; family Palaemonidae; genus Macrobrachium; species Macrobrachium rosenbergii. The sequence goes on along the minus strand of JANJGK010000526.1, from coordinate 247,706 downwards.
GAAATAAATGAAAATAAATAAATAAAAATAAATTAATAAATAAAAATAAATAAATAATTAAAAAATAAATAAAAATATATAAATAAATATAAAAATAATTAAATATAAAATAATTAAATAAAAATAAATAAATAAATATATAAAAATAAATAATTAAAAATAATAAAAAACAGTTGACTAAATAAAAATAAATGAAAATAAATAAATAAAAAAATTAAAATAAATAAAATAAATAGATTAATAAAAATAAATAAATAAATAAAATTTAATAAATAAATAAAAATAATTATATAAATAAAAATAATAATTTTAAATAATTAAAGGTAAAAAAAATAAATAAAAATAAATAAATTAATAAATATGAATGAAAAAAAAATAATAAATAAATAAATAAATAAAAATAAATAAATAAATAAATAATTAAATAAATAAATAAAAAATAATAGAAATAAATAAAAATAAATAATTATATAAATAAATAAAAATAAGGGAAAATAAAAAATAAAAAATAATTAAATAAATAAAAATAAATAAAAAATAAATAAAAAAATAAATAAATAAAAATAAATAAATAAATAAATAAAAATAAATAAGTTTTAAAAATAAATAAGGTATTAAAAATAAATAAATAAATAAAAATAAATAAATAAGTAATAAAAATAAATAATGAATAATGAATAAATAAATAAAAATAAATAAATAAATAATAAAAATTAAATAAATAAAATAAATAAAAATATATAAATAAATAAACAAATGAAAATAAATACATAAATAAATAAATGAATAAATAAATAATAATAAATAAATAAATAGAAATAAATGACTAAATAAAAAAATAAATGAATAAATAAATAAAAATAAATGAAAATAAATAAATAAAAATATAAAAAATACATAAATAAATAAATAAATAAATAAAATAAATATAAATAAAAAAAAATAAATAAAAATAAAAAAATATATGAAAACAAATAAATGAATAAATAAATAAAAATAAATAAAGAAAAAAGTAATTAAATAAAAATAAATAAAGTAATAACAATAAATAAATGAAAGTAAATTAAAATAAATAAAAATAAATAACAATAAATAAATGAAAATAAATTAAAATAAATAAATAAAAATAAATAAATAAATAAACAATAAATAATAATAAATAAATAAATAAACAATAAATAATAATAAATAAATAAATAAAAATAAATAAATAAAAAGACATAAAGAAATAAAATAAATAAAAAAAATAATTAAATAAAGATAAATGAAAATAAATAAACAAATAAAAATAATTAAATAAAAATAAATGAAAATAAATAAATAAAAATAAATATAAATATAATATTACATAAATAATAAAATAAATAAATAGATAAATAAATAAAATAAATAAACAGAAAAAATAAATGAAAATAAATGAAAATAAATAATTAATTAAAAATAAATGAATAAACAGATAAAAAAATAAATGGAAATGAAAGGAATAAATAGAAATAAATAAATAAATAATAATAAATAAATAAATAAAAATAAATAAATAAAATATATAAATAAAAAAATTAAATAAATAAAAAAATAAAAAATAAATGAAAATAAATAAATAAATAAAAATAAATAAATAAAAAAATAAATAAAGATAAATAAATATATAAATGAAAATATATGATAATAATAAATAAATAAATAAATAAAGAGATAAATATATAAATAAAAAGAATAAATAAAAATAAACACATAAAAATAAATAAAAATTAATAAATAAAAATAATAAATAAATAAAAAATAAAGATATATTAAAGTAAATAAAAAATGAAATTAAATAAATAAATAAGTGAAAATAAATAAATTAAAGAAAACAAAATAAAAATATATATATAAATAAAAATGAATTAATAAAAATAAATGAATAAAAATAAATAAATAAATGAAAATGAATAAAAAATAAAGAAATAAATAAAAATAAATAAATAGAAAATAAATTAATAAACATTAATGAAAATAAATAAACAAAAATATATAAAAAAATAAAAATAAATTAACATATAAAAATAAATATCTAAATAAATAAAAATAAATAAAATAAATAAATAAATAAAAAAATACATAAAAATAAATAAATAAAAATAAATGAAAATAAATAATTAAAAATATATAAATAAAAATAAATGAAAATAAATAATTAATAATATATAAATAAAAAAATAAATAAAAAAAGAAATTAAAAAAAAATAAGAAATAGTAATAATTGTAAATAAATAGAACTAAATAAAAAATAAAGATAAATAAATAAATAAAAATATATAAATAAAGAAACAAAAAAGAATACAAATACACAAAAATAAATATATGCAAATAAATAAATGAAAATAATAATTAAATGTAAATAAATAAATAAATAAAAATAAATAAATTAATAAATAAAAATGAATAATAATACATAAATAAATAAAAATAAATAAATAAAGAAAAACAAATAAGTAAATAAATAAAATAAATAAAGAAATAAATAAAAAATAGATAAATAAAGAAAATAAAAAATAAATGAAAAAAAAATGAAAATAAAAAAAAAATAAATAAATAAAATAAATAAATAAAAATAAAAATAAATAATTATATAAATGAAGATAAACAAACCACAATAAATAAATAAATAAAAATAAATAAATAAATTAAAAAGAATGGAAATAAATAAAAAAAAATAAATAAATAAATGAATAAATGAAACTAAATTGAATTAAATGAATAAATAAAAATAAATAAATTAATGAAAATAAATAAATATAAAAATAAAAATAGATAAATAAAAATCAATAAATAAAATAAATAAATTAATAAAAATAAATGAAAATAAATAAATATAAATTAACAAATAAATAAAAATAAATAAAATGATTGAATAAATAAAAATAAATAAATAAATGAATAAATAAAAATGAATAAAAATAAGTAAATAAATAAAAATACATAAATCATTAAAAATAAATAAATAAAAATAAATAACAAAAATAAATAAAAATAATGAAATATAAATATATAAATAAATAAAAATAAGAAATTAAAAATAAATAACTAAATAAAAATAAATAAATAAATAAATAAATAAGAATAAATAAATAAAAAAATAAATATAAACAAATAAATAAAAATAAATATATAAATAAAAATAAATAAATAAGAATAAAAAATAAATAAAAATAAAGAATAAATAAATAATAATAAGTAGATAAATAAAAATAAATAAATAAAAAAACAAAAATTAACAAAATTAAATAAATTAATAAATAAATAAGAATAAATTAATGTAAATAAATAAAAATAAATAAATCAATCAATCAATATAATAAAAAATAAAAATAAAAAATAAATAAATAAAAATAAATAGATTAAAATAAATGGAAATAAATAAATAAAAATAAATGAAATAAATAAATAAGTGAAAATAAACAAATAATAATAAATAAGAATAAATAAATAAAAATAAATGAAAATAAATAAAGGAAAATAAATAAAAATATAAATGTATTAAGAAAAAAAATAAATCTATAAATAAATAAATAAATAAATAAATAGATAAATAAAATAAAAATAAATAAATAAATAAATAAAATAATTGAAAATAAATAAATAAATAAAAATAAATAAAAATAAATAGATAAAAAATATATATCAATAAATAAATATAAATAAAAAAATAAATAAATAAATAAAAATAGATAAATAAATAAATAAAAATAAATAAAAAAGAAAAAAAAATGAAAATAAATAAATAAAATAAATAAATAAATCAAAAAATAAAAATACATAGATAAATTAATATAAATAAATAAATAAATAAATGTGAATAAATTAAAATAAAAATAAAAAAAATATAAATGAATTAAAATAAATGAAAAATAAAGAAAAATAAATAAAAATAAAAAAAAAAAATACATAAACAAATAAAAATAATTAAATAAAATTAATAAATAAAACTAAATAAATAAATAAAAACTAATAAATAAATAAAAATAAATAAATAAAAATAAATAAATAAATAAAAATAAATAAAAATAAATAAATAAAAAATAAAAAAATAAATAAATAAAAATAAGTAAATGAAAATAAATAGAAATAAATAAATGGAACATAAACAAGAAAGATAAATAAATAAAGAAAAATAAGTAAAAACAATAAATAAATAGATGAAAATAAATAAATGAATAAAAATAAATAAATAAATAAAAATAGATAAATAAATAAATAAAAATAAATAAATACTTGAAAAAATAAGTAAACATAAATGATAAAATAAATAAATAAAAATAAAGTAATAAAAATTAATGTAAATAAACAAAAAAAAATAAAAAAATAAAATAATAACTATGTATATAACATTCACTCAAAATAAATCAATTAGTAAAGAGATATATAAATAAAAGTAGGTTATTGAAAAAAATATGAATTAAATAAAAATAACTAAAATATATGAAAATAAATAAATGAAATTCAATAAAAATAAATCAAAATAAATGAAATTAAAAAATAAATCTAAATAAATAAAAATAAGTAATACTAAATAAAAAATAGGAAAATGCCTGAAAAGAATTAAAAAATCAACAAATAAATAAAAATAACAATAAGCGATTAAAAAAGAAGTTAAAAAAATAAATGAAAATAAATAATTAAAAATAAATAATTAAATAAAAATAAATAAATAAATAAATAAAAATAAAAAAAGTAAATAAATAAATAGAAATAAAAAAAATAAATAAATAAATAAAAATAAATAAAAAATAAATAAATAAATAAATAAATAAAAATAAATAAATATGTAAAAATAAATGAAAATAAATAAATAAAAAAATAAATAATAACAAATAAATAAAAAATAAATAAAAATAAATGAAATAATGAAAATAAAAATAAATTAATAAATAGATAAATAAATAAAAATAAATAAATAAATAAATGAAAAAAATAAATAAATGAAAATAAAAAATAAAAATAAATAAAAATAAATAAATAAATAAAAATAAATAAAAATTAAATAAATAAAAATAAGTAATAAATAAAAATAAATAAGCAAAAAAATAAAAATAAATAAAGAAATAAATAAAAATATAAAAAAATAACTAAATATAGATAAATAAATAAAATAAATAAATAAATTAATAAAGATATATTCAAATAAATAAATAAAAATAAATAGATGAATAAAAATAAATTAAAAAATAAAAATAAATAAAAATAAATAAATAATAAACATAGATAAATAAAAGAAAATAAATAAATAAATGAATAAAAATAAATAAATAAAAATAATTAATAAATAAAAATATATATACAAATAAAAATAAATAAATGAAAATAAATAAAAAAATGAATAAATAGAAAGAAATAAATAAAAATTAATAAATAAATTAAATAAATTAAATAAATTAATAAATAAAAATGAATAAAAATAAATAAATAGAAAATAAATGAATAAAAATACATGAAATAAATAAAATAAATATTTAAATAAAAAAAAATAAATAAATAAAAATAAACAAATAAATAGATAAAAATAAATAAAAATAAATAAATAAAAATGAATGAAAATAAATAAATAAAAAACATATAAAATAAATAGAAATAAATAAATAAAAATAAATGAAAATAAATGAATAAAAATAAATAAATAAATAAATAAATAAATAAATAAATAAATAAATAAATAAATAAAATAAAGAAAGAATTTAAATTAAATAAATAGATAAAAATAAATAAAAATAAAAATAAACAAATGAAAATAATAAATAAAAATAAAAAATTACATAAAATAAATAAATAAAAATAAAAAATTAAATAAAATAAATAAATAAAAATAAAAAATTAAATAAAATAAATAAATAAAAATAAATAAATAAATAAAAATAAGTAAACATAAATAAATAATAAAAAAAATAAAGTTAATGAATATAAATAAATAAAAATAAACAAATACATAAAAATAAATAAATAAAAATAAATGAATAAGAATAATAAAAATAAATAAATAAAAATAAATGAAAATAAATTAATAAAATTCAGTAAGTAAATAACGATAGACAAATAATAATAAATAAATAAATTAAAAAATAAATGGAAAAATTTATAAATAACCATAAACTAATAAGAATAAATAAATTAAAAAATAAATGGAAAAAGGTAAATAAATTAGTAAATAAAAATAAATAAATAAAAATAAATAATGAATAAAAAATAATTAAATAAACCTAAATATAAATAAATAAAAATAAATAAAAAATAAATAAATAAATAAAATAAAAAAGAAAAATAAATGAAAATAAATGAAAAATAAATAAATAAACAAAAATAAATAAAAATAAATAATTATAAATAAATAAAATTAATAAAAAAATAAATAAAAATAAACAAATAAAATTAAATACATATTTAAAAATAAATAAATAAATAAATAAATAAATAAATAAAAATAAATAAATAAAAATAATTAAAAATAAAAGAATTAAAATATAAAAAAATAAGTAAATATAAATAAATAAATAAAAATAAATAAAGAAATAAAAATAAATAAATAAATAAAAATAAATAGATAAATAAAAATAAATATCTAAATAAAATAAACAAATAAATAAAAATAAATAAGTAAATAAAAACAAAAAAATTTGTAAAAATAAATGAAAATAAATAAATAATAATAGATAAATAAATAAATATAAAAATAAATCAATAAATAAAAATATATCAATAATTAAAACTAAATAAATAAATAAGTAGAAATAAATGTAAATAAATAAATAAAAATAAAATAATTAATTAAAAATAAATGAATAAATAAATAAAGAAAAATTCTAAATAAATACAAATAAAAAAATAAAATAAATAAACAAAAATAAATAAATAGATAAATAAATAAAAATAAATGAATACAAATAAATGAAAATAAATAAATAAAAATAAATAAATACATAGAAATAAGTAAAAAAATAAAAATAAATAAATAAAAATATATAAATCAATAAAAATAAATATATAAAATTGAATAAATGAATAAAATAAATATACAAATTAAAATAAATAATTAAATAAATAAAGATAAATGAACTAAAATAAATAAATAAATAAAAATAAATAAATAAATAAAAATGAATGAAAATAAATAAACAGAAATAAATAAATAAATTAAAAATAAATAAATTAATAAATAAATAAAAGTAGAAATAAATGAATAAATAAAAATAGATAAATAAAATGTCTAAGTAATAATAAATAAATAAATAATAATAAATAAATGAAATTAAATAAATAATTAAAAGAAATAAAAATAAATAATCATATAAATAAATAAAAATGAAGGAATATAAATAAATAAGGATAAATAAATAAAAAAATAAAAAAATAAATAAAAATAAATAAAAATAAAAAAAATAAAAAATCTATTATTAAAAATAAATAAATAAATAAAAATGATTAAATAAATAAAAATAAATAAATAAATAAAATAAATTAAAATATGTAAATAGATAAAAAATAAATAAATAAAAAATATAAATAAATAATTCAAAATAAATAAATAATTAAAAATAAATTAAATAAAAAAAATAAATAAAAATAAATAAATTAATAAAATAAATATTTAAAGAAGTATAAATAAATATATAAAAATAAATGAATGAATAAATAATAATGAATAAATCTATAAAAATAAAAGAAATAAATAA
>JANJGK010000526.1:212500-217500 GCA_039081455.1 Macrobrachium rosenbergii | reverse complement strand
AAATGAAAATATATAAATAAAAATAAATAATTAAATAAAAATAAATAAATAACTAAAAATAAATGAAAATAAATTAATAAAAGTAAATAAATAAATAAAAATTATTTTTTATGCATTTATTTTTTGTATTTATTTTTCATATATTTATTCATTTCAATTTATTTATTTATTTTTATTAATTTATTTTCATTTGTTTTTATTTATTTATTTATTTGTTTATTTATTTATTTTTAATTATTTATTTATTTTTTTTATTTATTAATTTTTATTTATTTATTTATTTTTATTAATTCATTTTTATTTACTTATTTTTATTTATTTGTTTATTTATTTATTTTCTATTTATTTATTTATTATTATTTATTTATTTATTTTTATTTACTTTTATTTATTCACCTATTTATTTTTATTTATTTGTTTATTTTTATTTAGTTATTTTCATTTATTTTTATTTATTTATTTATTTATTTTTAGTTATTTATTTATTATTATTTATTTTTATTTATTTATTTATTTTTATTTATTCATTCATTTTTATATACTTATTTATTTCTATTTATTTTTATTTGTTTATTTATTTTTTATATTAATTAATTTATTTTTTATTTATATTCATTTATTTTCATATATTTATTATATTTTTATTTTTTATTTTTATTTATTTATTTATTTATTTATTTTAATGATTTATTTATTTTAACGATTTATTTAATTATTTTTATTTATTTATTTTAATTTTTGATTTATTTTTAGTTATTTAATTGTTTATTTTTATCTCTTTATTTTTATTTCTTTTCATTTATATTTTTTATTTATGTATTTTCATTTATTTAGTCATTTGTATTTATTTATTTATCTTTATTTATTTCTATTTATATATTTATTTATTTTTACTTATTTATTTTCATTTCTTAATTTATTCATTTTTATTTATTTATTTTCATTTACTTTTATTTATTTATTTTTATTTATTTAGTTTCATTTATGTTTTTTATTTATTTACCTTGATTGATTTATTTATTTCTATTTATTTATTTTTTTATTTGTTTACTTATTTTTTATTTATTTCTTTTGATTTATTTATCAATTTTTTATTTATTTATTTATTTTCATTAATTTATTTACTTTTATTTATTTATTTTTTCATTTATTACAATATATTTTTCTTTATTTTTTATTTTTACTTATTTATTTATTTTTATTTTTATTTATTATTATTGTTTTTAAAAATTTATTTATATTATTTATTTATTTTTATTTATTCATTAATTTTTTATTTTCTTTTATTTATTTTAATTTATTTTTATTTCTTTATTTATTTTTTTTTACTTATTTGTTTATTTATTTCTATCTAATTATTTATTTTTATTTACTTATTTTTATGATTTTATTTACTTGTTTATTTATTTTTATTTAATTATTCATTTTTATTTATTTATTTATTTTTATTTATTTATTTATTTTTATTTATTTATTTATTGTTCTTAATTTATCTTTATTTATTTATTAATTTTTATTTAATTTTATTCATTTATATATTTATTTTTATTTATTTATTTATTTTTATTTATTCATTTATTTATTTTTATTTATTTTCTTTACTTATTTATTTTTCTTTATTTTTTTATGTTTTTTCATTTATTTGTATATTTATTTTTATTTTTTTTATATATTTTTTTCATTTATTTTTATTTATTTATTTACATTTATCTACTTATTTTTATTTATTTATTTATTTTTATTTATTTATTTATTTTTTTTACTTATTTTAATTTTTTTATTTATTTGTTTTTATTTATTTATTTATTTTCATTTTTTTACTTTTATTTATATATATTTTATTTGTGTATTTCTTTTATATAAAAAATAAAAAATAAATAAATAAAATTAAATAAATAAATAAAAATAAATGAATTAATAAAAATGTGTAAATTAATAAATCAAATAAAAAATAAATAAATAAATGAATAAATAAATAAATCAATCAAAATAAATATATAAACAAAAATAAATAAATACAAATAAATAATAAAAAAATAAATATATAAAAAACAAATAAAAATAAATAAATAAATGTGTAAAAATAAAAAAAATAAAAAAAATAAATAAATAAAAAAATATATATAATTAAATAAAAATGAATAAATAAATAAATTGAAACATATTAAAATAATTAAATAAAAATAAATAAATAAAAAATAAAAATTAATAAAAATAAATAAATAAATAAAAACAAATAAATAAATGAAAATAAATAAATAAATAAAAATAAACATAAATAAATAAAAATAGATAAATGACAATAAATAAATAAACAAAAAGAAAATAAATAAATAAAAATAAATGAAAATAAATAAATGAAAATGTGTAAATATATAAAAATAAATAAATAAAAAATAATAAATATATAAATAAATAGAAAAGAAATAAATAAAAAAATAAACAGAAATAATTGAAAATAAATAAATAAAAATAAATTAATATAAATAAATTAAAATAAATTAAAATAAATAAATAAATAAAAATAAATAAATAAATAAGTGAAGGTAAATAAAAATTAATAAATAAAAATGAATAAATAAAAAATATATAAATAACAAAATAAATGAAATAGAAAAAAATTAAATAAAAAATAAATATATAAAAATGAATAAAAATAAATAAGTAAATAAATAAATAAATAAACAAAAATAAATAAATACAAAAATAAAAATAAATGAAAATAAATAAATAAATTAATAAAAATAAATAAATAAATAAAAATAAATAAATAAATAAAAATAAATAAATAAATAAAAATAAAGTAATTAAAAAAAATTAACAAATAAATAAAATAAATAAATAAAATTGAATAAGTAAATAAAAATAAAACATAAATAAAAGTAAATGAAAATAAATAAAAAATATATATTAATAATAATAAATAAATAAATGAAAATAAATAAATAAATAAAAATAGATATATAAATCAAAATCAATAAATATGAAAACATAAAAATATAAAAGTATAAAAAAATTAAATAAATAAAAATAAATAAATAAATAAATAAAAAATAAAAATAAATAAATCAAAATAAATAGAAAAAGGAAATGAAAATAAATAAATAAAAACAAATAAATAAAAGATTGAAAATAAATAAATAAAAATAAATAAATATATAAATAAAAATAAATAAAGAGAAATAAATAAATACCAAAAATAAACAAATAAAAAATATAAATTAAAATAAATAAATAAAAATAAATAGATAGAAATAAATATTTAAATAATTAAAAATAAATAAAAATAAATTTATAAATAAAAAGAAATATATAAATAAAAATAAATAAATAAATATTCAAAAATAAATAAATTAATAAAAAAATTTAAAAAATAAAAAAAATAAATAAAAATAATAAATAAATGAAAATAAATTAAAATAAATTAAAAAATAAATAAATAAATATAAAAAGATAAATAGAGAAAAAAATAAATAAATAAAAATAAATAAATAAATAAATACATAAATAAACAAAAATATAAATAAAAATAAAAAAATAAAAATAAATAAATTAACATAATAAAAAAAAATAATCAACAATTAAGAAATAACTAAAAATAAATAAATAAATAAATAAAACAAATAAAAATAAATAAAAATAATAATAAATAAAAATAAATAAATTAATATAATAAATAAATAAATAAATCAATAAATAAATGAAAATAAATAAATAAAAATAAATAAATAAATAAAAATAAATAAACAAAAATAAATAAATAAATAAAAATAAATAGATAATTAAATAAAAATAAATAAATAATAATAAATAAATAAATGAAAATAATAAATAAAAATAAATATATAAATAAAATTAATAAACAAAAATAAATAAATAAATAAAAATAAATAGATAATTAAATAAAATAAATAAATAATAATAAATAAAAAAATAAAAATAAATAAATAAAAATTAATTAATAAAAATAAATAAATAAATAAAAATAAGTCAATAAACAAAATAGAAAAATAATTAAAAATAAATAAATAAATAAATAAAAATTAATATTTAAAGAACAATAAATAAATTAATAAGAATAAAAACATAAATAAAAATATAAATAAATAATTAAATAATTTAAAATGAATAAATATAAATAAATAAAAATAAAAAAACTATGAAAAATAAATGAAAATAAATTAATAAACATAAGTATTTTAATTAATTTGTTTTCCTTTATTTATATTTATTTATTTATTTTTATTTTTATTTATTTTCATTTATTTTCATTTTTTTATTTATTTTCATTTATTTATTTTTTTATTTATTTATTTCTTTATTTCTATTTATTTATCTTTATTTGTGTATTTTTTATTTATCAATTTATTTTCTATTTATTTGTTCATTTTTTTTTATTTTCATTTATTCATATTTATTTATATTTACTTATTTATTTATTTATTTTAATTTATTCATTTATTTTTATTTAATTTTATTTATTTCTCGATTTTTATTTATTGATTTTCATTTAATTTTATATTTTTATTTATTTTTAATTATTTATTTGTTTTTATATATTTATTTTTTTTATTTTATTTATTTCTCTATTTTATTCATTTATTTTTTTATTTTATTTTAATTTATTCATTTATTTGTATTTATTTATTTTCCATTTAATTCTTCTCATTTATTTTTATTTATTTATTTAATTTTATTTATTCTTATTTATTTATTCATTTTTATATATATATTTTCAATTTATTTATTTTTCTTTATTTTTATTAATTCATTTCTCTTTATTTTTATTTATTTATTTATTTTTATCTATTTATTTTCATTTATTTATATTTATTTATTTAAATTTATTTATATTTATTTATTTTTCTTTATTTATTTGTATTTATTTATTTATTTTTATTTACTTATTATTATGTATTTAATTTGATTTTTATTTATTTATTTATTTTTATTTATTAATTTTTTTTTTTTATTTTTATGTACTTTTTATTTATTTTAAT
>JANJGK010000526.1:200000-205000 GCA_039081455.1 Macrobrachium rosenbergii | reverse complement strand
TTTATTTATTTATTTAACTTCATTTATAATCTTTTTTTTAATTGTTGATTTTTCCTTCTTTTCAGGCATTTTCTTATTTTTTATTTAGTCTTACTTAATTTTATTTATTTTTCTTTATTTATTGTTTTTTTAGTAATTGTTATATACTTAATTATTATTTTTTACTTTATTTTTTATTTTTTTTTATTTCTTTATATACATTCATATTTATTTATTTATTTTTTTATTTATTTTTATTTATATTTATTTTTTTAAGTAATAAAACAAATTCAAAAATTACCTTAGAAAAGGAATAAGAATGCAACATGAGTTTTAGAAAAAATATGTCAATTTTGAATACAACATTACTATGAATTTTGCTCTCTCTATGATGGATGAATTTAGTTTAACTTTTAAAAAAAAGTTGAAAATACAATCAATATGTAAATGAAAAAGGAATTTCAAAAATCACATGAAAATCGGAAAATTAATATATCATATAAAAACCTAAAAAAAAAATTAAATTTTAATACAATATTTTTGGGAATTTTGCCCTCTTTCGTGAATGATTTTAGTTCATTTTTTTCTTATATCTTATTATTATTTACTTTTGTTCTTTTATATTTGTATTTGTAATTTTTATATTTAATTCAAATGATAAATACCATTTATTTACCAATGAAGAAAGTTACTATACAATTAAATAAAAAAACAAAAACAATAATGTAATAAAAAAAATAAATAAAATCAAGACAAAACATATGAAATGAAATGAGATGAAAATTAAAACAAATATGTTGAAAATAAATGTAAAAATAACATGAAGGATTAATATAAAAGATTGTATTACTCCTTATTTTTTTCAAATTAAAACAAATCTAAAGCTTTTGTTTCATTCTTTTGTCGTTTTTTAAGTCATTTTGGAAGTTGATTTTTTACTTAAATATTGAATGTTTTTAACGGACATTTTTATATATTTTTGTTAAACTAAAATCCGTCATAAAAAGAGGACAAAAATCTCCCAAAAAATATTGTATTCAGATTTAAATATTTTTGACATATATAATTTTTTTAATATCTTAATGATTTTTAAATTGATTTTTGACTGATATCTCGAATGTTAATAACAGTATTTTTATATACAAAACTTATATGACCTTTTAGTCTTGAATTTACCTTGGTTGTTTTTGAACGGAGATTTTTTCCTAAAACTTTGTTATAAGAACATATCAGTGAATGGTTCAGTAAAATCAGTCATCAAAAAGAGGGCAAAACTGAGAAAAATATCGTAATCGAATTCAATTTTTTTTTACTTATAATATATTTCATTTATTTTCCTTTTTTTAATGATTTTTGTCTTAAATCATGAATGTTTTTTTGTTTATTTTTGAAGTCGATTTTTAACTTATATATTGATTGTTTTCTAACAGAGCTTTTTTATATAATGTTGTTATAATATATCAGTAAACGATACTAAAATTATTCATCAAAAAGAGGGCAAAATTCCAAAAAAATATTGTATTCAAATTGAAATATTTTTTAAACTGTTTACATATTTCATTTATTTTCTTTTTCTTAATGAGTTTTTAAATTGATTTTTTACTGAAACTTTAAATGCTTTTATCAGTATTTTTATACATACTGCATTTATTTTTTGTTCTTATAATGATTTTAAACTGATTTTTGTCTTAAATCACGAATGTTTTTTTAGTTGATATTTTAAGTTGATTTTTTAACTTTTTTTTTTAACTCGGTTATAAGAAAACATCTGTAAAAGTTAAACTAAATTCATTGATCATAAAGAGGGAAAATTTCCTAAAAAATATTGTATTCAAAATTGACATATTTTCTAAAAGTTTTTATGCAACAATTTTTCCCCCTTCTTTTAGGTGGTTTTGAAGTTGATTTTTTACTTAAATATTGATTGTTTTTTTTACGGAGTTTTATATATATATATATATATATATATATATATATATGTATATATATATATATATATATATATATATATATATATATATACATATATATATATATATATATATATATATATATATATATATATATATATATATATATATATATATAATTCTGTTATATTAATATATCTGTAAACGTTAAACTAAAATCAGTCATCAAAAGAGGGCAAAACTCCCACAAAAATTATTTTTTAAGTTGATTTTTTACTGAAATCTTGACTGCTTTTATCAGTATTTTTATATGCAAAACGTTTATGACCATTTACACTTTAATTTCATCTGCATTGTTTTTAAAACTTTGTTATAAGAATATATCCTTAAAAGGTGAACTAAAATCTGTCTTCAAAAAGAGGGTAAAACTACGAAAAATATCTTAATCGAATTTTTTTTTACGTTTACATATTTCGTTTATTTTCCTTTTTTTTATGATATATTATTATTATTATTATTATTATTATTATTATTATTATTATTATTATTATTATTATTATTATTATTATTATTATTATTATTATTATTATTATTATTATTATTATTATTATTATTATTATTCTTGCATTCTTAAAAATTTATATATCCTAAATTTTAATAGAATTTTATTCAGTGGAATTAAATCTAAAAATATACATGATTTATTATGATAAAAATAATGCTTCAGGAATTCAGTACCTAAATTATGCAATAAAATAAAGTTGGAGATCATATAATTTTTCATAAAAAATACCGTTAAAAACATTCAACTTAAAAATCATAAAAAAAAATTAATGAAATATGTAAAAAGTCAATTTCTTTGCGGTATTTTTCTTAGTTTTGCCCTATTTTTGATGACTGATTTTACTATATCGTTTATAGATATATTCTTATTATAACAATATTTTATGAAAAAAATCTAAGGTAAAAAACAATCAAGATCAAATTAAAGGCTAAATGGTCATATACGTTTTACATATAAAAATACTGAAAAAAGCAGTCAAGATTTCAGTCAAAAATCAATTTAAAAAATCATTAAGAAACGGAAAATAAATGAAATATGTAGAGAATTTCAAAAATATTTCAATTTCAATAAAATTTTTGGGGGGAATTTTGCCCTCTTTATGATGAATAATTTTAGATTAATTTTTACAGATATATTATTATAACATAATTATATATATATAAAAAAACTCCGTTAAAAAAATTAATATTTAAGTAAAAAATCAACTTCAAAAATCACATATATAAATGGGAAAAAATTGTTGCATAAAAACTTAGAAAGTATGTCAATTTTGAATACAATATTTTTGGGGAAATTTTCCTTCTTTATGATCAATGAATTTAGTTTAACTTTTACAAATATATTCTTATAACCGAGCTGATTTTTGAAGTTGGTTCATTAATATTATTTTAATGTTAAAAAATCAACTTCAAAAATCAACTAAAAAACATTCATGATTTAAGACAAAAATGAAGTTAAAATCATTATAAAAACAAAAAATAAATGATGTATGAAAAATACTGATAAAAGCATTTAAGGTTTCAGTCAAAAATCAACTTAAAAATCATTAAGAAAAAGAAAATAAATGAAGTTTCAAAAATATTTCAATTTGAATACAATATTTTTTTTTGGAGTTTTGTCCACTTCTTGATGAATAATTTTAATATCGTTAACTGATATTATATAAAAAAAACCGTTAGAAGTTAAAAATCGATTCAAAAATCAACAAAAAAAAACATTTATGATTTAAGACAAAAATTAATTTAGAAATCATTAAAAAAAAAGGAAAATAAATGAAATATGTTAAAAGTAAAAAAAAATTGAATTTGATTACGAAATTTTTCTTAGTTTTGCCTTCTTTTTAGTGACTGATTTTACTTTACCATTCACTGATGTGTTCTTATAGCAAAGTTTTATGAAAAAATCTCCGTTCAAAAACAATCAACGTAAAATTCAAGGCTAAAAGGTCATATCCGTTTTTTATATAATGAAATCAATTTAAAAATCATTAAAAAATTAAAAATAATGAAATATGTAAAAGGTGTCAAAAATATTTAAATCTGAATACAATATTTTTTGGGAGTTTTCTCCTCTTTTTATGACCGATTTTAGTTTAACAGAATTATATAAAAAATGTCCGTTAAAAACATTCAATATTTAAGTAAAAAATAACTTCAAAAATGACTTTAAAAAAAGACAAAAGAATGAAACATAAAATCTTTAGGTTTTTTAATTTGAAAAAAAAATTAAGAATAATACAATCTTTTATATTAATCCTTTGTATTATTTTTACATTTATTTTCAACGTGTTTGTTTTAATTTTCATCTTATTTCATTTCATACGTTTTGTTTTGATTTTATTTAATTTTTTATTTAATTATTGTTTTGTTTTTTTATTTACTTGTATCATAATTTTCTTCACAAAATAGTATTTGTCATTTGAATTTCATTTAAAAATTACAAATACAAATATAAAGCAACAATGGTGAATAATAATAAAAATATATCAGAAAACGTTGAACTAAAATGATTCAGGAAAAAGAGGGCACAATTCCCAACAAATATTGTATTAAAATTTAAATATTTTTATCTTTTCATATGATATATTCATTTTCCAATTTTTAGGTGATTTTCGAAATTGATTTTTCATTTAAATATTGATTGTTTTTTAACTTTTTTTAAATAGGACTCGGTTATAAGGAGTAAAAAGTTAAACAAAATTCATCCATCATAAAGACAGCAAAATTCATATTAATATTGTATTCAAAATTTACATATTTTTCTAAAACTATCATGTTACATTTTTATTGAATTTGATATTTTACTTGAATAAATAAATAAATATATTTAAAAATGAATACATAAAATAAATAAATAAAATAAATATAAATAAAGAAAAAAAAATAAAATAAAAAAAATGATAAATAAGTATATAATATTTACTAAAAACAACTCAATAAATAAAGAAAAATAAATTTAATTAACATATATAAATAAAAGTAAATGAAAAATAATATGAACAGAATCAAAATAACTAATATGCATGAAAATAAATAAATAAAAATCAA
>JANJGK010000526.1:182500-195000 GCA_039081455.1 Macrobrachium rosenbergii | reverse complement strand
AAAAATCCGTTAAAAAACAATCAATATTTAAGTAAAAAATCAACTTCAAAAATCACCTAAAAAATTGGGGAAAAAATTGTTGCATAGAAACTTTTAGAAAATATGTCAATTTTGAATACAATATTTTTTGGGAAATTTTCCTTCTTTATGATCAGTGAATTTAGTTTAACTTTTACAGATATATTCTTATAACCGAATTAAAAAAAAAGTTTAAAAAACAGCTTCAAAAATCAACTAAGAAAACATTCATGGTTTAAGACAAAAATCAATTTAGAAATCTTTTAAAAAAGGAAAATAAATGAAATATGTTATAAGTAAAAAAAATTCAATATGATTACGATATTTTTCTTAGTTTTGCCCTCTGTTTGATGACTGATTTTACTTTACCATTCACTGATATATCCTATAGCAAAGTTTTATGAAAAAATCTCCGTTCAAAAACAATCAAGGTAAAATTCAAGGCTAAAAAGTTTTATACGTTGTATATAAAAATACTGCTATAAACATTCAAGATTTCAATCAAAAATCAATTTCAAAATCATTAGGAAATTAAAAATAATGAAATATGTAAAAAGCGTCAAAAATATTTAAATCTGAATACAATATTTTTTGGGAGTTTTGTCCTCTTTTTATGACTGATTTTAGTTTAACAGAATTATATAAAAATGTTCGTTAAAAACATTCAATATTTA
Organism: Macrobrachium rosenbergii; assembly: GCA_039081455.1. Taxonomy (NCBI): domain Eukaryota; kingdom Metazoa; phylum Arthropoda; class Malacostraca; order Decapoda; family Palaemonidae; genus Macrobrachium; species Macrobrachium rosenbergii. The sequence goes on along the minus strand of JANJGK010000526.1, from coordinate 194,308 downwards.
AGTAAAAAATAACTTCAAAAATTACTTAAAAAAAGACAAAAGAATGAAAAATAAAAGATTTAGGTTTGTTTTAATTTGGAAAAAATTAAGAATAATACGATCTTTTATATTGATCCTTTGTATTAATTTTACATTTATTTGCAAAGTGTTTGTATTAATTTTCATCTTATTTCATTTCATATGTTTTGTTTTGATTTTATTTAATTTTTTATTTAATTATTGTCTTTTTATTTACTTTTATCATAATTTTCTTCATTGGTAAATAAATGGTATTTGTCATTTGAATTAAATATAAAAATTACAAATACAAATATAAAACAACAATGGTAAATAATCATAAGAATATATCAGAAAACGTTGAACTAAAATCATTTACGAACAATAGGGCAAAATTCCTAAAATTATTGTATAAAAATTTTATTTCTTTTTAGCTTTTTATATGATATATTCATTTTCCAATTTTTAGGTGATTTTTTAAATTGATTTTTCATTCAATTATTGATTATACTTTTAATTTTTTTTAATATGACTCGATTATAAGAGTTTAAAATTTAAATTAAGATCCATTATAAAGAAAGCAAAATTCATAATAATATTGTATTCAAAATTGACATATTTTTCTGAAACTTTCATCTTACATTCTTATTCCATTTTTTAGGTCATTTTTTAAGTTGATTTTTAACTTGAATAAATAAATAAATGTAGATAAAAATTAATAAATAAAAATAAATATATAAAAATGAATGTAAATAATGAAAAAATATAATAAAAAAAATAATAAATAAGTATATAACATTTACAAAAAATAAATCAATAAATAAAGAAAAATAAATGAAATTAAAATTCAGAAATAAAAGTAAGTAAATGAAAAAAATATGAACTAATAAAAAAATATATAATTAAATGAATAAAGGTAAATAAACAAAAGTAAATAAATAAATAAAAATAAATAAATAAATAAATAAATAAATAAGAATAAATAAATAAAAAAATAATAATAAATAAGTAAATAAATCAATCAATAAAAATAGAGAAGTAAAAATAAATAAAAAAAATAAATCAATAAAAATAAATGAAAATAAATAAAAATAAATAAATAAAAATAAACAAAAATACATAAATTGAAAATAAGTAAATAAAAATAAATAAATAAATAACTAAAAATGAATAAAAATAAATAAATGGAAAATAAAAAATAAAAATAAATAAAATAAAAAATAAAAATAAATAAAATAAATAAAAAATAAATAAAGAATAAAAATAAATAAATGAATAAAATAAGTAAATAAATGAAAATAAACAAATAAATAAATAAAAATAAATAAATACTAGAATAAATTTATAAATATAAATAAAAAATAAATAAATAAATTTTTATAAATAAAAAATGAATATAAATACACACATAAAAAATCAAATTAATAAAAAAATTAAAAAGTATATAACATTTACTAAAAATAAATCAATAAATGAAGAAAAATAAATGAAATTAAGATATATAAATAAAAGTAAATGAAAAATAATATGAACTAAATCAAAACTACTAATATGTATGAAAATAAATAAATAAAAAACAATAACAATAAATTAAAAAAAGGAAAGTAAAAAAAATAATAATAAATAAATCTAAGTAAATCAAATTAAGTAAAACTAAATAAAAATTAGAAAATGGCTAAAAGGAATGAAAAAATCAACAAATAAATGAAAATAAAAATCAACGATTAAAAATGAAGTTAAATAAAAAAAATGAAAATAAATTAATAAAAGTAAATAATTAAATAAAAATAAATAAATAAATAAATAAAAATAAATAAAAAGAAATGAATAAAAAAATTAAATGAAAAGATAAATAAAAATGAATTAAAATAAATAGATAAATAAATAAAAATAAATATAAATAAACAAATAAATAAAAATAAATAAATAATTAAATAAATAAAAAGATATAAATAAAAGAAATAAATAAATAGAAAAAATTAATGAAAATATATAAATAAATGAAAATAAATAAATAAATTAAAATCAATAAAAATACGTAAACAAATAAAAATAAATAAATAGATAAAAATAAATAAATAAATAAATAAATAAAAAAGAAAATAAATAAATAATAATTAATGAAGCAAATAAATAAATAAAAATGAATAATCAAATAAAAATAATTAAATAAATAAATAAAAATAAAGAAATGAAAATGAATAAATAAATAAATAAATAAATAAATAAATAAATAAATAAATAAATAAATAAATAAATAAATAAATAAATAAAAAATAAATAAAAATAAATGAAAATAAATTAATAAAAATAAATAAATAAATGAAAAAATAAATAAAAATTAAAAAAACAAAAATAAATAAAATAAAAATAAATAAATAAATATGTATTTAAAGATTAATAGGATAAATAAATAAAAATAAAAAAAATGAAAATAAAAGAAATATGAATAAATAAATAAGTGAAAATAAATAAATAAATAAATAAATAAAGAAATAAATAAAAAATAAATAAAAAATATATATGTAAAAAAATTAATAAATAACAATAAATAAATAAAAATGAATAAATAAATAAAAATATATAAAAATAATAAATAGAAAATAAATTAATAAAAATAAATGAAAATTAATAAATAAAAATATATGAATAAATAAAAAAAAATAAATAGATAAAAATAAATATATTAATAAATAAAAATAAATAAATAAATAAATAAAAATAAATACATTAATAATTAAAAATAGAAATAAATAAAAATAAATGTATAAAAATAAATGAAAATAAATAAATAAAAATAAATAAGTAAAGAAAATACAAAAATATTAAAATAAATAAATAAATAAAAATATATAAAATAAGAATAAATTAAAGTAAATAAATAAAAAAGATAAATAAATAAATAAAAATAAATAAATAAAGAAGTAAAAATGAATAAAAATAAAAATAAATAAATGAAAAATAAATGAATAAAAATAAATAAATTAAAATAAATCAATATATGAAAATAAAAATAAATAAATAATAACAATAAATTAAAGTAAATAAATAATGAAAAATAAATAGATAAATAAATAAATTAATATAAATAAATAAAAATAAATAAATAATAATTAATAAATAAATAAATACAAATAAATAAATAAAAATAAATAAATAAAAATAAATAAATAAAAAAATAAATAAAAGTAAATAAAAATAAATAAATAAAAATCAACAAATAAATAAACATTAATATTTTGGGAATTTTGTCCTCTTTTGGACGACTAATTTTAGTTTAACGTTTACTGATATATTATTATAACGGAGTTATATATAAAAAAAAACTCTGTTAAAAAACAATCAATATTTAGGTAAAAAATCAACTACAAAAATCACCTAAAAAATTGGGAAAAACATTTTTGCATAAAAACTTTTAGAAAATATGTCAATTTTGAATACAATATTTTTTGGGAAATTTTCCTTCTTTATGATCAATGAATTTAGTTTAACTTTTACAGATATATTCTTATAACCGAATTAAAAAATGAACTTCAAAAATCAACTAAAAAAAACATTTATGATTTAAGACTAAAATCAATTTAGAAATCATTAAAAGAAGGAAAATAAATGAAATATGTTAAATGTAAAAAAAATTTCAATTTGATTAGGATATTTTTCTTAGTTTTGCCCTCTTACTTTACCATTCACTGATATAGTCTTATAGCAAAGTTTTTTGAAAAAATCTCCGTTCAAAAAAGTCAAAGTAAAATTCAAGGGTAAAAGGTCATATACATTTTGTATATAAAAAGATTTCAGCCAAAAATCAATTTAAAAATTATAAATTATGAAATATGTCAAAAATGTCAAAAATATTTAAATCTGAATAAAATATTTTTTGGGAGTTTTGTCCTCTTGTAATGACTGATTTTAGGTTAACAGAATTATATAAAAAAAAATGTCCGTTAAAAACATTCAATATTTAAGTAAAAAATTAACTTAAAAAATGACTTAAAAAGACAAAAGAATGAAACATAAAAGCTTTAGGTTTGTTTTAATTTGAAAAAAATTAGGAGTAATAAAATTTTTTTATAATATTCCTTTGTATTATTTTTACATTTATTTTCAACGTGTTTGTTTTAGTTTTCATTTTATTTCATTTCATATGTTTTGTTTTAATTTTATTTAATTTCTTATTTAATTATTTTTTTTTATTTTTTATTTACTTGTATCATAATTTTCTTCATTACTAAATGAATGATATTTGTCATTTGAATTAAATATAAAAATTACTAATACAAATATAAAACAACAATGGTAAATAATAATAATATATCAGGAGACTTTGAACTAAAATCATTCAGGAAAAAGAGGTCTAAATTCCCAAAAATGTTTTATTAAAATTTAAATTTTTTTTAGCTTTTTATATGATATATTCATTTTCCAATTTGTAGATGATTTTTGAAATTGATTTTTCATTTAAATGTTGGTTGTATTTTTAACTTTTTTTTCAATAGGACTCGGTTATAAGAAGTTAAAAGTTAAACTAAATTCATCCATCATAAAAAGAGCAAAATTAATATTAATGTTGCATTCAAAATTGACATATTTTTCTAAAACTTTCATGTTACATTCTTATTACTTTTTCTAGGTCATTTTTGAAGTTGATTTTTTACTTGAATAAATAAATAAGTACAAATAAAAAGTAAATAAATAAAAACAAGTGAATAAAAATGAATGTAAATGAACAAATAAAAAAATAATAAAAAAATAAATAAGTATATAAAATTTACTAAAAATAAATAAAAAAAATAGGGAAAAATAAAAGAAATAAAAAAATACAAATAAAAGTAAGTAAATGAAAAATAATATGAACTAAATCAAAATCACTAATATATATGAAAATAAATAAATAAAAAATCAATAAAATAAATTTAAAAAAAAATGAGAGTAAAAAATGAAATGAATAAATCTAAATAAATAAATTTAAGTAAAACTAAATAAAAAAAAATAGGAAAATGCCTGAAAAGAATAAAAAAAATCAACAAATAAAAAAATAAACGATTAAAAATAAAGTTAAATAAATAAATGGAAATAACAAATAAAAATAAAAAATAAGAAAATAAATAAAAATAAATGAAAAGAAATAAATAAAAAAATAAAAAAAATAAAAAATGAATAAATAAAGAAATAACAATAAATGAAAATAAATAAATAAATAAAAATAAATAAATAAATAAATAAAAATAAATAAATAAATAAAAATAAATAAATAAAAAATAAATAAAAAAATTATTAAAAATAAATAAATAAATAAAAATAAATAAATAAAAAAATCAATGAAAATAAATAAAAAAATGAAAAAAACAAATAAATAAAAATAAATAAATAAACAAATAAAAATAATTAAATAAATTAATAAAAATAAAATATAAATAAATGAATAAAAATAAAAAAGTAAATAAAAAAATAATTTAAATAAATTAAGATAAATTCATAAAAATAAATAAATGAAAAAAAATAGAAAAAAATAAATAAATAAAAATAAATAAACAAATAAATAAGAATATATTAAAATAAATAAAGAAAAATAAATAAATAAATAAAAATAAAAAAATGAAAAATATACAAAAATAAATAAATAAATAGATTAAAATAAATATATAAATAAAAATGAATAAATAAAAATAAATAAATAAAAATGAATAAACAAATAAATATAAATAAGGATAAATATATAAATAAAAATAAATAAATAGAAAAAATTAATAAAAATAAATGAAAATAAATAAATAAAAATATATAAATCAATAAAAATAAATAGATAAATAAAAAAATAAAAATAAATAAATATAAATGAAAATATATAAATAAAAACAAATAAAGAAATTAAAATAAATAAATAAAATAAATAAATAAATAAAAATGAATAAAAATAAAAATAAATGAATAAAAATAAATAAATGGAAATAAATAAAAAAAAAAAAAATAAATAGAAATAAATGAATAAATAAAAATTAATAAAAATAAATAAATAACGAAAAATAAATGAAAATTAATAAATTAAAATAAATGAAAATAAATAAATGAAAATAAAAATATATTTAATAATAAATAAATAAACATTAATAAATAAAAAATAAATATATATTTTAAAAAAATTAAAAGTAAATAAATAAATGAAAATATATAAATAAAAATATATAAATAAGGATACATAAATAAAAAAATAAAATAAATGAAAATAAATAAATAAAAATCAATAAATAAATAAACATAAATAATAAATAAAAATAAATAAATAAAAATAAGTAAATAAGAAAATAAATAAATATATAAAATTGAATAAATAAATAAATATATAAATAAAAATAAATAATTGAATAAATAAAAATATATTAAAAAATTAATTAATAAATGAAAATAAATAAATAAAAATAAGTAAATAAATAAATCAAAATAAATCAATGAATAAAAATAGATAAACAAAAATAAATTAATAAAATTAAATATATAAATAAAATAAATGAATAAAAATAAATAAATAAAAATAAATGAAAATAAATAAAAAATAAAAGTAAATGAATAAATAATTAAATAAATATATAAAAATAAATAAATAAATTAAAAAAAATTTAAAAAATAAATAAAAATATATGAAATAATAAAAATAAATATATAAAAATAAATATATAAATAAGAAAAGATAGACAAATAAAAAAAAAATATATATATATATGTATATATATATATATATATATATATATATATATATATATATATATATATATATATATATATATATAAATAAAAAATGTAAAAAATAAAAAATACAAAAGATAAATGAATAAAGAAATAAAAATAAATAAATAAAAAAAATAAAAAACAATAAATAAATAAAAAATAAAAAATTCATGAAAATAAATGAAAACAAATAAATAAAAATAAATAAATAATTAAAAATAGATAAATAAATAAATAAAAATAAATAAAAATAAATAAATAAATAAATATAAATAAATAAATAAATAACAAAATACAAATAAATAAATAAAAAGAAAATAATAAAAATAAATAAATAAAAATAAACAAATAAATAAAAATAATAAATAAATAAATAAAAATATATTAAAATAAACAAATAAAAAATAAATAAAAATAATTAAAAAATAAATAAGTAAATAAAAATAAATAAATAAATAAATAAATAAAAATAAATAAATAAATAAATAAAAATAAAAATAAATAATAAATAAAAATAAATAAATAGAAAATAAATTAATAAAAATTAATGAAAATAAATCAATAAAAATATATAAATAAATAAAAATAAATAAATAAAAATAAATAGATAAATAAAAATAAATAAATAAAAAAATAAGAATAAATAAAATAAGTAACATAAAATAAATGAAAATAAACAAACAAAATAAATAAACAAAAATAAGTAAAAAAATAGAAATAAATAAACTAAAATTATTAAATAAATAAAAATAAATAAATAAAAAATAAATGAAAATACATAAATAAAAAAAATAAATAAAAAGAGATAAATAAATAAATAAAAATTAATAAATTAATAAACGAAAATGAATAAAAGTAAAAAAAATAAATAAAAATAAATAAATAAATAAAAATAAATAGAAATAATAAATAAATAGAAATACATAAAAATTAATAAATAATGAAAAATAAAAATAAATGAAAATAAATAAATAAAAATAAATAAATAAATAAATAAATAAATGGAAATAAATATATATAAATAAATAAAAATAAACAAATAAAAATAAATAAATAAATAAAAATAAATATAATTAAAAAAATAAAAATAAATTAAAATAAATAAACAAAAAGAAGTAAATAAATAAAAATAATTAAAAATAAATAAAGGAATGAAAATAAATAAATAAATAAAAATAAATAAATAAATAAAAATAATTGAAAATATGTAAATAAAAATAAATAAATAAATAAATAAATAAATAAAGCTAAATAAATAAAAATTAATGAATTAAAAAATAAAAGTGAATAAAAATGAAAATAAAAAAATAAAAATAAATAGAATTTTCACTTATTTTTATTTATTTATTTTCATTTATTTATTTATTTTTATTTATTTATTTTGATTGACTTATTTTTTATTTTTATTTATTTATCTATTTTTATTTATTTATTCATTTTTATTAATTTATTTTTATATATTTATTTATTTATTTATTTATTTTTATTTACGTTTTTCATTTATTTTCATTCATTTATTTATTTTCATTTATTTTCAATTATTTGTTTTTATTAATTTATTTTCATTTATTTACTTTTCTTTCTTATTTTTATTTATTTATTTATTTTTAATTATTTATTTTTTTATTTTAATTTATTTTTATTTTCTTTTATTTATTATTTTTATTTATTTATTTTTTTATTTATTTATTTTATTTACTTACATTTTTTTTATTTTTTATTAATCTATTTTTTTTATTTATTTATTTATTTTATTTATTTATATTCATATATTTTTTATTTATATTCATATATTTTTATTCATGGATTTATTTATCTTTATTTATTGATTTATTTATTTTTATTTATTTATTTATTTTAATTAATTTTTTTTCATTTATATTTTTTATTTATTTATTTTTTATTTTTTTATTCATTTATTTAATTTTATTTATTTATTTATTTTTAATTATTTTATTTTTTATTTATAATTTTTATATTTATTTACTTTTATGTATTTATTTTCATTTATATGTTTAATTTATTTATTCATTTCTATTTATTTATTCATTTGTATTCATTTATTTTTATTTATTTATTTTCATTTACTTGTATTTATTTACTTTTTTATTTATTTATTTTTATTCATTTTTTATTTATTTATTTTTATTTATTAATTTATTTTGAATTTTTTATTTATCTTTTATTTATTACTTTTTTATATATTATTTTGTTTTATTATCTCTTTTTATTTATTTATTTATTTTCATTATTTTATTTTATTTTTTTATTTATTTTTACTTATTTTCAGTTATTTTTTATTTATTTTCATTTATTTTTTTTTTATTTTTATTCATTCATTTATTTTTATTAATTTATTTATTTTTATTTATTTATTTATTTTTATTTATTTATTTTTATTTATTTTAATTTATTTTTATTTATTTATTTATTAATTTATTTTTATTTATTTATATATTTTTAATTATTTTTTATTTATTTATTTTAATTTATTTATTCATTTTTATTCATTTAATTTCATTTATTTTTTGTTATTTATTTTTTTTATTTATTCATTTTTGTATATTTAAGTTATTTATTTATTTATTTTCATTTTTTTTTATTTTTATTGATTTTTTCATTTATTTTTATTTATTTATTTTCAGTTATTTTTATTTTTTTATATAGTTCTATTTCTTTATTTATTTTTGTTCATTTATTCTTACTTTTTTTTCTTCTTATTTATATTTTATTTTTATTTGTTTATTTATTTTTGTTTATTTATTATTTTTATTTGTTTATTTATTTTTATTTATTTATTATTTTTATTTTATTTATTTATTTTTTATTTATTTATTTTTATTTTTTTTCATTTTTCATATATTTATTTAGTTATTTTTATTTATTTCTTTTCATTTATTTTTATTTCTTTATTGTTATTTATTTATTTCTATTTATTTACTTTTATTTATTTCTTTATATATTTATTTATCTTTATTTATTTATTTATTTTTATTTATTCATTTTTATTTATTTATTTTTATTTATTTATTTTTTTTATTTATTTATATATTTTTATTTTTTTTTTTATTTTTTATTCTTTTATTTATTTATTTTTATTCATTTATTTATATTTTTTTTTTATTTATCTATCTGTTTTCATTTATTTTCACTTATTTGTGTATTTACCTTTATTTATTTATTTATTTTTTTATTTCTAAATTTTTTTTTATTTATTTATTTTTTATTTGTGTATTTACCTTTATTTATTTATTTATTTTTTTATTTCTTAAATTTTTTTATTTATTTTTTTTTATTTATGAATTTATTTCATTTATCTATTTATTTTTATTTATTTATTTATTTTTATTTTTTTATTATTTATTTTTATTTATTTATTTAATTTTATTTATTTATTTGTTTATATTTATTTATTTATTTATTATTATTTATTGATTTATTTTTATTTATTTATTTTCATTTATTTTTATTTATTTATTTATTTATTTGTATATTTATTTTCATTTATTTGTATTTATTTATTTACTTATATTTATTTTTATTTATTTTTTATTTATATTTATTTATATATTTATTTATTTTTCTTTATTTCATTTTATTTATTTAATTTTATTTATTCATTTTTATTTTTATTTATTATTATTTATTTTTTTATTTTTTTATTTTTTTATTTTTTATTTATTTATTTTCACGTATTTTTATTTATTTATTTATTTTCATGTATTTTTATTTATTTATTTATTTTCATTTGTTTAATTATTTTTATATATTTAATTTTATTAATTTTTTTATTTATTTATTCTTTATTTATTTACTTTTATTTTTTTTTATTTATTTTCACTTGTTTATTTATTCATTTTTATTATTTTTTATTATTATTTACTTATTTTCATTTATTTTTATTTATTTATATATTTTTATTAATAAATTTTTATTTATTTATTTTTTCTATTTCTTTATTTTTATTTGTTTATTTATTATTTTTTATTCATTTATTTTTATATTTATTTAATTATTTATTTTTATTTATTTGTTTTAACTAATTTTCTTTATTGTTTTTTATTTATTGATTTTTTTGTTTATTTTTTGTTTATTCGTTTATTAATTTTTATTGATTTTTATTTATTTAATTATTTTTATTTATTTTTTTTTTATTTATTTTTTTTCATTTATGTAATTTTATTTATTTTTATATTTATTTATTTTCTTTTATTTCCATTTCTTTATTTATTTATATTTTGTTAGGAACAATCGTTTGTCGATTGTTCCCTTGGTTGATTGTTGCCTCCTTTTGTTTTTTTTTTGTTTTTCTTGTTGGCGAGTTGACGTGTGGTGGATGGTGTCAGACTTCGCCAGTCAGGTCCAGGACAGCAGCAGGTCACGACAGTAGAGCAGCGGAGAACATTCTTTTGGATGCGATGGTTGTCGTATCGGCTCTGTCGTGGGAGTCCAGTCTGGGAGAACTGTTTCTGAGGACTTGATGGTTGCCGTGTCGGCTCTGTTTAGTTGTCCTGCAGTGTTGGTTTTTACAGTTCTCGATTTTTTTTCCTCTATGCTGCTTGTTTTTTATTTATTGTTGCTAGTGTTATTTATGATGTTCTGCTGCCTGTGTATTGTTATGATTCTTTTGAATTTAATTATGTGAATTTTATGTTGCTGTCTCTTGTTAGTTTTTTTTTTATTTGGTCATTTTAAGTTTTTTTTCTCTCCTGGACCTGACTCACTTGTACATTTTGTAAATAAACTAATATTAAGGTAACTTTTTGTATTTGTTCTGCTCCTCCCTCCTTTGTTTGTCACCTCTCGTCAGTCATTATAGCCCAATTGCTTGTTTATTTTAAAGAACCTGTCGATCTCGAGAGGCGAGATCGTAATATATTTATTTATTTGTTTTCATTTATTTTTATTTATTTACTTTATTATTTACTTTTATTTATTTATTTATTTATTTATATATATATTTGATTTTATTTATCTTGTTATTTTTATTCCTTTATTAATTTTTTTATTTTTATTCATTTATTTTTTATTTATTTATTGTTATTTATTTGTTTATTTTTACTTATTTATTTATTTTTATTTTTTTAT
>JANJGK010000526.1:170000-180000 GCA_039081455.1 Macrobrachium rosenbergii | reverse complement strand
CATTTTATTTCTTTATCTATTCTTGTTTATTTTTATTCATTTATTTATTTTTATTTATTTATTTTTATTTATTTTTATTTATTTATTTTATATTTATTTATTTATTTTTATTTATTTCTTTCATTTTTTATTTTTTTTCTATTTATTTCTTTTTATTTCTTTTTATTTATTTATTTATTTTTATTTATTTTTATTTATTTATGTATTTTATTTTATTTATTTTCATTTTCTTTTATTTATTATTTTATTTATTTTTTTATTTTATTATTTTTTTCTTTTTATTTATTATTTTTATTTATTTATTTATTATTATATATTTATATATTTATTTATTTATTTTTATTTATTTATTTATTATTATATATTTATTTATTTATTTATTTTTATTTATTTATTTATTTTTATTTACTTATTTATTTTTATTTATTTATTTATTTTCATTTATTTATTTATTTTTATTTATTAATATTCGTTTATTTATATTTATTTATTTTTTTATTTATTCATTTATTTTTATTTGTTTATTTATTATTATTTGTATATTCATTTATTTTTATTTAGTTATTTATTCTCATTTATTTAGTTTTTTATTAATTTATTTATATTTATTTATTTATTTTTATTTATTTATTTTTATATAATTTTTATTTTTATTTATTTATTTATTTTTATTTATTTGTTCATTAATCTTTATTTATTTATTTTTATTTTAATTTATTTTTATTTACTTTTATTTATTTTTTTATTAATTTATTATTATTTATTTCTTATTTTTATTTAATTCTTTTTTATTTATTTTATTTTTATTTATTTATCCATTTTTATTCATTTATTTTTTATGTATTTATTTTCATATATTTTCATTTATTTACTTATTTTCATATATTTTTATTCATTTATTTCTTTATCTTTATTTATTTATTTATTTATTTATTTATTTATTTATTTATTTATTTATTTATTTATTGTCATTTAGGGTTTTTATTTTTTTATTTATTTATTATTTTATTTATGTATTTTTATTCATTTATTTATTTTTATTTATTTACTTATTTTTAATTATTTATTTATTTTCTTATTCATAATTTTTTTATTTATTTATTTTTATGTGTTTATTTTCATTTATATTTTTAATTCATTTATTAATTTTTATTTATTTATTCATTTAAATTATTTATTTCTATTTATTTATTTTTCTTTATATATTTATCTATTTTTATTTATTAATTTTCATTTATTTATTTATTTACTTTTATTTATTTATTTTCATTTACCTTTATTTATTAATTTTTATTTATTTATTTATTTTTTTTATTTTTTTATTTTTATTAATTAATTTATTTTTATTTATTTATTTATTTTTTATTTATTAATCTTGATTTATGTATATATTTTTATTTATTTATTTATTTTCATTATTTTATTTTATTTTATTTTTATTTTTATTTATTTTCATTTTATTTATTTATTTTTATTTATTAATTTATTTGTCTATTTTTATTAATTTATTTATTTATATTTATTTATTTATTTTGAAATATTTATTTATTTTTATTTATTTTTTTATTTATTTTCAATTATTTTTATTTATTTATTTATTTATTTATTTATTTATTTATTTTTCTTTATTTATACATTTTTATTTATTTTTATTTTTTATTTATTTATTTTAATTTATTCATTTATTTTTATCCATTTAATTCCATTTATTTTTTATTTAATTTTTATCTATTTATTTGTTTTTGTTTATTTTAACTTATTTATATTTTTATTTATATTTATTTATTTAGTTTTATTTATATATTTTCATTTATTTTTATTTATTTATTTAGTTCTATTTATTTATTTTTATTAATTTATTTTTAATTATTTTTTTTTATTTAGTTATATATTTATTTATTGATTTTTTATTTATTTATTTTTTTATTATTTATTTTTATTCATTTATTTTCATTTATTTTTATTTATTTATTAATTTTTATTCATTTATTTTTATTTTATTTATTTATTTATTTTTATTTGTTTATGTTTATTTATTTATTAATATTTATTTTTATTTATTTATTTATTTTTTTTATTTGTTTATTTTTACTTATTTATTAGTTATTTATATTTATTTATTTATTTCTATTTTATTTATTTATTTTTATTTTTTTAGTTTCATTTATTTTCATTTATTTATTTATTTATTTTTATGTATTTCTTTTCATTTATTTTTATTTATTTATTATTATTTATTTATTTTTATTTATTTACTTTTATTTATAATTTTTATAATTTTATTTTTTTACCTATTTATTTTTATTTATTTGTCTATTTTTTTTTATTTATTTTCATTTATTTATATATTTTATTTTATTTATTTATTATCATTTATTTTTTTCTTTTATTTATTCTGTTATATATTATTTTTTATTTATCTACCTATTTTGATTTATGTTTATTTAATTATGTATCTATTTTTATCTATTCATATATTTATTTATTTCTTTTTATATATTAATTTCTTGTCATTTATTTTTTTATTTTTTATGTATTTATTTCTTTTATCCTTTTATTTTTTTTATTTAATTATTTTTAATTTGGACAACGTTGAGATTCCACAAGTCAAGGAAAACCACTTCTACCACTTCTCTTTATTCGGTGAAGTCTACAAAGAAGAAAAAACACAAAATAAATGATAAATAAAACTGCACAAAGTAATGACAAAATACGAACTGCTTATGGTATAACGAAAATAAAGACAAAATATTTAAATGCAAAGAATAAATAGATACAACAAAATACAACTAATAGTGACTAATACAGTAAATATTAATATCACTCACAAAGTCCACCCGACTATATGTAAACGGTTATCCAAATTTAAAACAAGAGCGTATTCACTTATGGTCTGTCAGTCAGACCTTGCTACTAAAGACTAAACGTTAAAATATAAACAGCCTGGAAGCAACCACTAGCAAACAGACAGTAACCATATTAATGCTCGTTTAAGGGTAAACAGCATTTACAGACACCCCAATCTTTAGAGTAATAAATACTTAAACAGCACAAACAACCGTTTGAAAGTCCGCTACACTCCCGCCTAGTGGAGAATGCAATGAACCACAATAATTTAAAGGACTTTCAAAACTTATACATATAAAAAGAGACCAAATCAGTTTGGTTTACAATGTAAATGAAATTCTGCAAATTTAATTTTGAGCATCTTTATCTGCCTTAGTTTGGAATCCATGTTGAAGCTCTTGTACCGTAGCAATTAAGCAAAGTTTAAGAATGGGTCTCTCCCAGTGAACCACCTTTCCATTCTCCACTGTTCGAACAGTAACTCTTCGAACAAGCCCATCTTTTCCGGGATGAATCCTCTCAACAAGACCGCGCCTCCAAAGTCCCCTAGGAGCGACACCTCCCTTTAGGCCTGGTTCCAGAAGAAGAACCAAATCACCAACTTGAAGATTCTGTTTGGGATGAAACCATTTCGATCTTTGTACTAGCTGAGGAGGCATATAACGAATCCAAGTCTCCCAAAATATCTGAATTCTCTGCTGAGCTACCTTTACCATGCTTCTCAAGTTCACTTCGTTACCGGTATATGGTTGTAGAACTGAAGGTTGCCCGTGAGGAAACAGTAAGTCATTGCCGGTTATAGTTGGGGACTCAAGAGGATCTGGTCCATTTGGGAAAAGTGGTCGTGAATTAACAAGGTACGTCACCTCTGACAGTATTGTTTGCCATTCCAAAGCACTGAATTTCTTGTGGTGATAATCTGCTACGGCATCTAAACCTCTTCTACAGCTTCTGATCAATGATTCAACAACACCATTCATATGAGAAGCGTGAGGTGTGTTGAATTTCCACTCAAAATCTGTCCCAGCAATTGCAAACTTGTCCTTTATTAAGTTCTCGTTCCAAGAATTTGTCCACTTGAGCCCCTATGAAATTGCGTCTTCTGCCACTTACTGCCAAAACTGGATGGATTCCATGATTACAAGTAAATCTTCTCCAAGCACAGAGAAAAGCATCTGAAGACAATGAGTCGACCAGTTCAAGAGATATGACACGAGTGACGGTGCAAATTATGATCATTATACTTCCTTCAGTGCTTGCATTACGAGTTAACTTTATTTTGATAGGGCCAAAGAAATCTAATGCAACTCTGCTAAAGGGGGGGGGGGGTATTGGGCTCACCTCTGAAACTTGGCAGTTCCCCCATCTGTTGGCCCAACAATAGGCGACGTCTGGTTCTGCAGAAACAACACTTGAAAGCAATGTCCTTAAATAATCTTGCGCCTCCAATAATGTAAACTCCACGCTTAAAAGCTAAAGCAATTGAGACTCTATATCCTTGATGACCTGTACATCGATGAATCATCTGACCGAATGCTTCAGCCAGGGAAGAATTCCTCACCAATAAAACTGGATGCCTCTGCTCATAAGGTAAATGGAGCTTATGTAGTCTGCCTCCAATTCTTAAAATGCCTTTTTCATCCAACTTTGGGTCAAGCTTCTTAATCTGTTTATGATTAACTTCATCTTGATTATTTAAAGACTTCTGGCTTGCATAAAATAAAGCCAGTTCTGCTTCTTGTATTTCTTTCGGTTCTAAATGACTTTGATAGTTTTCTGGGTTTTGTTGTAATAGCAAACGGCTGCAGTAAGCAGTTATTCGTACAAGTCTATTCCAGTCTGAAGAGAGTTCTGTAAATCTTTCCTCAAAACTCTCATCAGCCAAAATTCCAACAAATTGGATCCTTTTAAGAGATTCTGGTGTGTACTCTTTAACAATATAACGCTTCTTTTCAAAATCATATGTCGGTTCCCCAAAATCACAATCTTGAGAACTGTTCAGAAGAAAATCAGGACCATTGATCCATCCTTGTAGTTCACTTGGCTTTATTGGCTTGGTTAATGCATCGGCAGGATTCAATTGTGAAGGAACATAGCAAAATTCTTTTGAAAATCCTGGCAAAGAATCCTGAATCTCCTGAACTCTAGCTGATACAAATGGTTTAAAGGTTCTAGCAGGAGAGCGAACCCAGGCCAACACTACTTCTGAGTCGGTCCAAAATTTCATGGTACTAACCCTGCCAACCACTTGCAAAACAAGCAAGGCAAGTCTAGCCATAACCACAGCAGCAGTAAGCTCAAGACGTGGAATAGAACGCTGTTTCAACGGAGCCACTAAAGACTTTGCGATGACGAATTTCAGTTCTACTCCATGAGAAGTATTCCACTTCAGCCAGATCACAGAACCTAGGGCAGATTCACTGGCATCACTAAATCCATGAAGTTGAGGGTCTCCTAGAGCACTAGCCCATAAATCCTGAAGACAAATCTTGTATCTAATTGTTACAGGAGATAACATACCTGTAGGATCCCACAACTTTGATACCAAACTAGCAACCTTCCGCTTTGTTAGTTTTGAAAACTCCTCACTGAATTTGTCTAGCTGAATAGCCACACAATCCGTAGCCTTATCCCATACATGACCCAAAACTCGTGTTTGCTTGTCTTCTGGGCATCGGTCAACAGAGGGGTCATTAGAATGCCATTCTTTTATTCTGAAGGAGCCTGTTACGAACCCATGAGTTCGTATTTATACATATATTTATATATGATGTTTGTTTTCCTGAATTGGTATTATCTGCCTTTAAGGGTTTATTTGTTGTCACTTGTCAACGATAGTTTAGTCACTCGTCAACGATAGTTGGTTGTTTATCAGTTGTTGACATACGTATATTTGTTGCTGCAGTGGTTACTTAGCTGCTTTACTTTCATAATCATGGCAGTTTAACCCTTTTGACTAATTGTTCATTGATGGCCGTAAATTATTTATTAATATTTATTATTCTCGTTTAGTTGTTCTCTCGTATAATTGGCTGGTTAAGACTGATACTTATTTCTCCTCTTTGGTGGTTGGTTGATGGGCAACCGAGTTGATGAGTGGCCTGGAACTGCAGTCGGATGGAGAAGTCACCTACTTACTCCCGTGAGGAGAACCTGACTGGATTTGAGAGAAGTCACCTACTTACTCCCGTGAGGAGAACCTGACTGGATTTGAAACAAAGCAACCAATCAGGTTTCAGCATTTGTACCGTACTTATAATTCATAACGAAAAACAAAAGACGATTAGGCATTTTTACCCACAATACATTGACAAAAAACAAAAACGCATCAGCAGAAAAACTGACATGGCAGCATAAACGCATCCTTGCGATAACAACAAGGCACAATATTCATCGGCAAATATCTCCGTAACTCTTAATCTGCTGAAGATGCGAGTAAGCATTTCGTATGAATCATGACAAAAATATATGATAGCAAGTAAAAAAAATATTAGATATCCGAATTTGACCGAAACTGTAATAATACCAATTATTTATTAATATTTATTATTCTCGTTTAGTTGTTCTCTCGTATAATTGGCTGATTAAGACTGATACTTATTTCTCCTCTTTGGTGGTTGGTTGATGGGCAACCGAGTTGATGAGTGGCCTGGAACTGCAGTCGGATGGAGAAGTCACCTACTTACTCCCGTGAGGAGGACCTGACTGGATTTGAGAGAAGTCACCTACTTACTCCAGTGAGGAGAACCTGACTGGATTTGAGAGAAGTCACCTACTTACTCCCGTGAGGAGAACTTGATTTGGATTTGTATCTTGGGCGCAGTGCGGACTTTGAAGGCTGTGATTTTGGTGGATCCCTCGTGGTGGCCCCGAACTGGATCCTGCCCTTGCTGGAAGTTGTTCCTGAGTTTCCCCTGATTCTGAAGGTGGCTTCCCGTCGTAATTGCCATACGACGTAAAAACATCACGACAGAGCTCGCTATCGAACTACCGAAGACCCAGTAATAGAAGATCTTGGACCTATCCATCGTCATCCAGATATCTGAAGACCATGTGACAGAAGATCCTGGACCCATCCATCGTCATCCGGATACCTTATCTATCTAAGGTCCTGTATCGTCTTACCAGCCAAAGTTAATTATTATTATTATTATTATTATTATTATTATTATTATTATTATTATTATTATTATTATTATTATTATTATTATTATTATTATTATTATTATTATTATTATTATTATTATTGTTATTTATTTTTATAGTTATTTATTCTTATTATCCTTCACCTCTTTCTTGACGTAGCCCTGGGATCCCAATTGAACCCATAAAATCCTTTCAACATCTTTGGGTTTTAAATTAAATAATTTTTGTTACTGCCTTCGAGGCTGATACGTAACAGAGCCTTTTCCTAATATCCGATCCACCTGATCCATGGCTGCAATAGCTAATTCACTCTTATCAAATGATTCAATCACATCATCCATATACATGCGACAGTTAATTAACTGTGCTCCAATAGGTTCCTCCTCCTTGAATGTATCTGCCAAAGTGCGTACAGCCATCATAGCTATGTCTGGTGCTGGTTTTATCCCCAAAAGGAAGGCGCAGCCACTGCCAGTGACGAATTGGAGAAGATAAATCAAAACGCCATACAAACCGGTGATATCTCTGATCCTTTTCAGCCATAAGTATTTGATTAAACATTTTTTGAACATCGCCTGCAATTCCTATGCTTTTCATTCTCCAGTGAAGGAGGCAATACAGAAGAGAGTTCAAGAAATCTGGCCCTTTGTAAAATCCATCATTCAAACACAAGCCATTGAACTTGGCAGCAGAATTCCATACGATGCGAACCTTTGTTGATTTGTGTAGCTGATATACAGCATGATGTTGTAAGTACCATCCCTCATCTCTGGATTCCTCTGGATATAATTCTCTGACAAAGCAACTGTCAATTAATTTCTGGATTTCTTCGCTATATTCATCAAAGGTTCCATTCTTAATTAATCTTTTTTCTTGGCTCATAAGTCTTATTTCTGCTTGAGGCTTGTTACACTCCAATGCTTCAGGGAAACCGGGCTTCCAAGACATTTCCACAGTCATGCGACCATCCGCATTAATGCAAAGCTTATTTCGACAATGTTTTATGAACCGAGACTCTGCTATTTCCTTATCTGAGCAAACACACAATGTTGTTGGTTTGACGCCAACAACATCAGATGTATATAATTTCTGCAAATCCTCCAAATGACTCAAAAACTGGACCCTGGATGCAGCATGTGGTTTGGGTTTTGGAATATTCCCCCAAAAAATGGTCCATCCCAAGATACTTCTGACGGCAATTGGAGACGATTCAGGAGACACAGAGTCTTTTACGCTCTCAACTGGCATTGTAAGGAAATAATAGTCATAACCAATGATGATATCAATTTCTGCTTCATCTGTGGGTAACGATCCCTTGGCAGCGTTCAGATGAGGATACTCATCAAAAATATCCCCTCCAACTGCAGGACTGTTATGGGCTGGTTTCTCAATTCCAATTGCAATTACATTGTATGACTTAATTCCATTCACTGGTCTAATCTGGATAGAAAACTTGGCACTGCTTTCCTCAGCAATACCTCCTCCAGCTACTCCATATCGAAACTTGAATGGTTCACCTTGCAAGCCAAAATACTTGGCTGTGGATAACTTAAGCAATGTTGTATCGGCACCTGTATCAATAAATGCAACCACGCGATGCCATTTTTTCTCAACATCTTGCAGTTCTACATACGTTGTAGGGGAGTAGCGTCGATGAATTTTTCCTTCCTGGCTTGAGTTCAGGGTCCCTACTGTGTTGAATGTTGCATCTGCATCTGAAGCAACCTCCCGTGCATGACCAATGTTGCACTCAGAAGCATCTCCCGACAGAGTTAGATTCGTGTTCAAAGCAGAAGTACCTCCCGCCCGTGAACTTTCCAACCCAGAAAAAGTCCTTGGCTGTACTTTATTTCCGTATGGCGGGCAGGCTGCAAATCGATGATGATAAAGTTGGCAATCTACACAGCGTTTCTTATCCGGGCGTGTACAATTGATTGCGTTATGATTGGCTCTAAGACAAAAGAAACATCTCTTACTGCTCACAATCATCTTTCGTCTTTCTTCCTTGGTTTTTGATATAAAGATAGGACATTTAATGATCAAATGAGTTTTATCTATGCAAAAGGGGCAAGCCCTCCCATCATCAACCAATGTAGCCAAGGATTCATCACATTCTGAGCTTTTGTCTCCAAAATAGTTTACAGCTGACTTGTTAGTATTATCACTCAGGGAATGGGGATGTTCTCGACGCTCTCTAGCTTCTGTTTCTCTCCGTAGATATGTAATCAACTCTGCTAATGTCTGACTATGACATTTTGATTGCCGCATATATTCGTAATAAATTCCAGATTCGATCTTTCTGCTGGCTATTTCAATTGTCATGAATGAATCCAATTCCCTTTCTTGACCAAGTTCTCTCATTCGCCGAGCAAAATCAGTCAGTCCATCCAAAACCTGTCTCATCTCCCTTGCTGCTGTAGACTTCATTGGTTTCAAGGTTTCTAAACCAAGTAGTACATCTCGTATGATGGCAGATGTTGGTACCTTCTCTTCAAGGCGCCTCCAAGCTCCATTTTCACCATCAACAGAACTGCAATCCACAATAGTATCTTGAACTACTTTTGGTAATGCGTTGCCATTTAACATCAGTCATACCAGCTGACTCAAAGTATTGGTCCATTCGAACCCTCCACGACTGAAAGTTTCGGGGTGCTCCATCCCAACACGGTGCATGAAGACCTGGAATTCGGATAGCAGGTTGTGATTTCTCTGCTATTCGAATATCATCCAACTTAGTCGAAAGCTTCTCGATAAGCTTCAACATTTCTTCGTCCTTTGTAGAGTCAGTTGGCGTGTGCTTGTCTAAAAACTCCGAGCGTAGAGAAGACAATATGACAGCTCTTGAGTCCAACTCCTCTGACTGGGTCTCCAGATCACGAGCCCACTCGGTCATATTACCTTCTTTGTTATATATTAGATCATTGCATGATAGAATTTTTTCCATCTGATTCAAAATTTCCTGAAAATTATTTATTCGTCCCTCCATCATGGATATTCTGCGATTTAT
>JANJGK010000526.1:160000-162500 GCA_039081455.1 Macrobrachium rosenbergii | reverse complement strand
ATTAAAATAAATAAATGAAAATACGTAAATAAATAAAAATAAATAAAAAAATATAAATAAATTAAAATAAATAAAAAATAAAAATATATAAAAAAATAAAAATAAATAAAATTAAAATAAATTAATAAATAAATAAATAAAAGTAAATAAATAAAAATAAATAAAAATTAATATATAGAAAATAAATTACTAAAAATAATTGAAAATAAATGAATAAATATATAAAAAAATAAAAATAAATAAATAAATTAAAATCAATATAAAAATAAATAAAAATAAATGAAAATAAATAAACATATACTAAAGAAATAAAGAAATAAAAATAAAGGAGTAAATAAAAACAAATAAACAAATAAATAAATAAATAAAAATTAATAAAAATAAAAATAAATAAATGTAAATAAATAAATAAAAATAAATAAATAAATAAAAATAAATAAAAAATAAAAATTAATAAAATAAATAAATAAAGAAAATAAAAAAAATAAATAAAAATAAATGAAAAAAGTAAATACATGAAAATGAATAAATAAAAAAATAAATAAATAAAAATAAATAAAAATTAATAAATAAATGAATAAATAAATAAAAAAATAAAAATAAATAAATAAATAAATAAAAATAAATAAATAAATTTTTAAAAATTAAAAAAA
Organism: Macrobrachium rosenbergii; assembly: GCA_039081455.1. Taxonomy (NCBI): domain Eukaryota; kingdom Metazoa; phylum Arthropoda; class Malacostraca; order Decapoda; family Palaemonidae; genus Macrobrachium; species Macrobrachium rosenbergii. The sequence goes on along the minus strand of JANJGK010000526.1, from coordinate 161,847 downwards.
TAAATAAAAATCAACAAAAAATAAACATAAATAAATAAAAATAAATAAATAAAAAATAAAAAGAAAAAGATAAATGAATAAATAAAAATCAATACACAAAAATAAAAAGGTAAAAATAAAAAAATAAAATAAATGAATAAATTAATTTAAAAAATGAATGCATAAAAATTATTAAATAAAAATAAATAAAAATATATTAAAAAATAAAAATAAATAAATAAAATTAAATTTAAAAAACAAATGAAAATAAATAAAAAAAATAAATAAAAATAAAAATAAATAAATAAATAAAAATAAATAAATAAATAAAGTTAAATAAATAAATACAAATGAATATATAAATAAAAATAAATTAATAAATAAATAAAATAAATAAGTAAATAAAAACAAATAAATAAATAAAAATGAATAAATGAATAAATAAATATAAAAATAAATAAATAAATAAATAAAAATAGATAACTAAATAAAAATAAATAAATAAATAAATGAAAATAAATAAAAATATATAAATAAATGAAAATAAATAAATAAATAAAAATAGATAAATAAATAAAAATAAATGAAAATAAATAATTAAAAATAAAAAAAATAAAAAAAAATAAATAAATAAAAATAAATAAATAAATAGAAATAATTACATAAATAAAATTAAATAAAGATAAATATATAAATAAAACAAATAATTAAATAAATAAAGAAATATAAATAAATAAATAAAAATAAATAAAATAATAAAAATTAATGAAAATAAATAAAAATAAATAAATGAATAAAATAAATAGAAATAAATTCATAAATAAAAAAAATAAATAAAAATAAATAAATAAATAAATAAAAATAGATAAATAACAATAAATAAATAAAAATAAATAAATAAATGCAAATAAATGAAAAAAATAAATAAAAATGAATAAATAAATAAAAATGAATGAAATAAATAGATAAATAAAAATATATAAAAAAATAAAAAATTAATAAATAGATAAATAAAAATGAATGAAATAAATAGATAAATAAAAATATATAAAAAAATAAAAATAAATAAAAATAAATAAATAAATAAATAGATAAATAAATAAATAAAAATAAAAATAAATAAAAATAAATAAATTAACAAAATTAAATAAATCAAAATAATGAATAAATAAAAATAAATAAAATAAATAAATAAAAAAAAATAAATAAATAAATAAAATAAATAAAAATAAATAAATGAAAATAAATCAATAAACAAAGATAAATAAATAAATAAAAATAAAAATTAAAAGTATATAAATAAATAAAAATAAATAAATTAATAAAAATAAATAAATAGATAAAAATGAATAAATAAATATAAATAAATAAATAAAGATAAATAAATAAAAATAATTAAATAAATAAGATTAAATGAATAAAAAAAATTAATAAATAAATAATAATAAATAAATAAATAAAAATAAATAAATAAAATTAAATAAATAAATAATTAAAAAAAATAAAAATAAATAAATAAATAAAAATAAATAAATAAATAAAAATAACTAATGAAAATGAATGAAAATTAATAAATAAAACAAATAAATATTTAAAAATAAATAAAAATAAATCAATAAAAATTAATAAAAATAAATAAATAAATAAATGAAAGTAAGAAATAAAAATAAATAAATAAAAATAAATGAAAATATATAAATAACAATAAATAAATAAATATATATTATAAAATAAATAAAAATAAATGAGAACATATAAATAAAAACAAATAAATAAATAAATAAAAATAAATAAATAAAAAGAAATGAAAATAAATAAATGAAAATATAATAATAAATAGATAAAGAAAAATAAATAAATAAATAAAA
>JANJGK010000526.1:135000-155000 GCA_039081455.1 Macrobrachium rosenbergii | reverse complement strand
TTTTATTTTTTATTTAAATATTTATTTATTCATTTTTATTTATTTATATATATTTATTTATTCATTTTTATTTGTTTATATATATTTATTTATTAATTTATTTACTTTTATTAATTTATATTTAATTACTTATTTTTATTTATTTATTTTCTATTAATCTATTTTTATTTATTTAATTATTTTTATTTATTTATTTTCAATTTATTTATTTTTATTTATTTTTCTTTATTTATTTTTATTTATTTTTATTTATTTATTTTCATTTATTTATTTTTTTTATTTATTATTATTTATTCATTTATTTTTATTTATTTATTTTAATTTATTCTCATTTATTTATTTATTTATTTTTATTTATTTATGTGTTTTTATTTATTTATTTTTTAATTTTTATTTTTATTTGTTTATTTATTTTTTAATTTTTATTTTTATTTGTTTATTTATTTTTTAATTTTTATTTTTATTTGTTTATTTATTATTATTTATTGATTTATTTTTTTATTTATTTCTATTCATTTGTATTTATTTCTATTTATTTATTTTTAATTTGTTGATTTATCTATTTTTATTTATTTATTTATTTTTATTCATTGATTTTTTATTTATTTATTTTTATTTATTTTTTAAATTTATTTTCATTTAATTATTTATTTATTTTTATATATTAATTTTCATTTAATTTTCTGTTTATTTATTTTTTTTATTTATTTTATTTATTTACTTTTATTTATTTATTTTTGCATTTATAATATTTTATTTATTTATTTATTTTTATTTATTGATTTTTTCTTATTTTTTAATTTATTTTTTTTATTTATTTTATTTATTTTTTTATTTTTATTTATTTGTTTAATTTTATTTATTTATTTATATTTATTTATGTATTTTCTTATTTATTTATTTTTATTCATTTATTTATTTTTATTTTCTATTAATTTTTAATTATATTTTTTATTTATTTTTATTTATTTATTTATTATTATTTATTTATTCATTTTAATTTATTCTTTTCATTTATTTTCATTTTTTTTATTTGTTTATATTTATTTATTTACTTATTTTTATTTTTTCATTTATTTTCATTTTTTTTATTTTACTTTATTTTTTATTATTATACTTTCATTTATTATTATTTGTTTTCATTTGTTTTTATTTTTTATTTTTATTTATTAATTTTATTTCTTCATTTCTTTTCATTTTTTAATTATTTATTTTTATTTATATGTTTTTATTTATTTGTTTTTATTTATTTTTTTATTTATTTTTATATACTTATTTTCTTTTATTTATATTGATTTATTTTTCTATTTATTTATTTTTATTTTTTAAATATTTTTATTTATTCATTTTAATTTTTTTTTATTTATTTATGCATTTATATATTTTTATTTATTTATTTTAGTTTTTATTTATTTTTATTTACTTTTATTTATTTATTTATTTATTTATTTATTTATTTATTTATTTTTATTATATTTATTTATAGTTATTTATGTTTATGTATTTATTTATTTATTTTTTATTTATTCATTTATTTTTATTTATCTATTTATTATCATTTATTATTCATATATTTTTATTTATTTATTTACTCTTATATATTCATTTTTTTATTTTTTTTATTTATTTTTATTTATTTATTTATTTATTTTATTTATTTATTTATTTTTATTTTTTTATTTATTTTTATTTATTTATTTATTTTATATTAGTTTATTTATTATTTTTTTATTGCATATTAATTTATTTATTGCATATTAATTTATTTATTTTTAATTTTTATTTATTTTTATTTATAATTTTTTTTATCTATTTTCATTTATTTTTATTCATTTATTTATTTATTTTATATCTATTCATTTATTTATTTCCATATATTTATTTTTTTATTTATGTTAATTTTTTCTTTTTATTTTTTATTTATTTTAGTTTATTTAATCTTATTTTTTTATTTATTTATTTCCATTTTTTTTATTTTTGTTCATTTATTTATTTCCAATTTTTTTTATTTTTCTTCATTTATTTATTTTTATTTATTTATTTTATTTATTTATTTATTTTTTATTTATTTTTATTTATTTATTTTTTTCTATTTATTTTTATTTATTTATTATTTTTATTTTTCTTTATCTATTAATTTTTATTTATTTACTTATTATTATTTATTTATTTATTTATTTTTATTTTTTATTTATTTTTATTTGTTTATTTTTATTTACTTATATTTATTTATTTTTATTTATTTATTTGTTTTTAATTATTTTATTTATTTTCATTTATTTATTTAATTTTATTTATTTATTTTCATTCATTTATTTTCATTTATTTATTTATTTTCTTTATTTATATATTTATTTATTTTTATTTATTTATTTTCATTTATTTTTATTTATTTAATTTTATTTAAATATTTTTATTTATTTATTCATTCTTACTTAATTATTTAATTTTTTTTTATTTTTTATTTTTATTTATTTATTTTTATTTATTTATTTCTTTTTATTTATATATTTTCATTTACTTTTTTATTTTATTTTTTTATTTTTATTTATTGATTTTTAAATTTTTTATTTATTTTTATTTATGTATTTATATTTATTTATTTATTTATTTTTATTAATTTATTTTCATTTATTTATTTATTTATTTTTGTTTATTTTTAATTATTTCTTTACTTATTTTTTTATTTTTTATCTATATTTGTTTATTTTCATCTATTTTTATTTATTTATTTATATTTTTTATTTATATTTTTATTCTTATTTATTTATTTTTATTTATTTATTAGTTTTTATTTGTATTTTTATTAATTTATATATTTATTTTTATTTAGTTATCTATTTTTGTTTATTTATTAATTTTTATTTATTTATTTATTTTTACTAATTAATCTTTATTTGATTATTTTTATTTATTTATATATTTATTTTTACTTATTCATTTATTATTATTTATTTATTTATTTATATTTATTAATTTTTTTATCTATTTTTTCATTTATTTATTTATATATTTATTTTTAGTTATTTATTTATGTTATTTATTTTATTTATTAATTTATTTATTTTTATTTTGTTTTTTTCATTTATTTTATATATTTATTTATTTATTTTTATTTATTTATTCATTTATTTTTTATTTATTCATTTATTTTTTATTTATTTTCATTTATTTTCATATATTGATTATTTTTATTTATTTTTTATTTATTTATTTTCATTTATTTATTTATATATTTGTAATTATTTATTTATTTATTTTTATTTATTTATTAATTTTTATTTATTTATTTTTATTTATTTTTAGTTATTTAATTATTTATTTTTATCTATTTATTTTTTATTGCTTTATTTTCATTTATGTTTTTTATTTATTTATTTATTTTTATTTATTTATTAATTTATTTTTATTATTTTCTCTTAATTTTTATTTATATATTTATTTATTTTTATTTATTTATTTTCATTTATTTATTTATTTATTTTTATTTATATGTTTTGGGTTACTTATTTTAATTTTTATTATATATTTTCACTTATTTATTTATTTTTATTTATTTATTTATTTCTTTATTTATTTTTTGTTTATTTATTTTTATTTATATATCTATTTTTATTTATTCATTCTTATTTATTTATTTTTTTATTTATTTTCTTTTATTTTTATTAATTTTTTTATATTTTTATTTATTTTTTGTTTTTATTTATCTATTTATTTTTTTTTTATTTGCATTAATTTTTTTTCCTTCTTTATATATTTTGATCTATTTATTTATTTATTTGTATTTATTTTTATTTACTTTTAATTATTTATTTATTTTATTTATTTTTAATTCTTTAATTATTTATTTTTATATACTTATTTTTATTTATTTAATTTTATTTACTTTTTATTTATCTAATTTCGTTTATTTTTATTCTTTTTATTTTTTTATTTTGATTTATTTTTACTTATTTATTTTTTATTTGATTTTATTTATTTATTTTTATTTATTTATTTTCATTTATTTTTATTTATTTGTTTTCATTTATATTTATTTATTTATTTGTTTTTACTTATTTTCACCTATTTATTTATTTATTTGGTTTTATTTATTTATTTATTTTCTTTTGTTTTTATTTATTTATCATTTTTTTCATTTATTTATTTATTTTTATTTCTTTATATGTTTATTTTTTAAATTTATTTATTTATTTATTATTTATTTATTTATTTATTTTTATTTATTTATTTTCATTTATTTATTTTCATTTATTTATTTTCATTTATTTTTATTTATTTATTTATTTTTATTCATCTATTTTTATTTATTTATTTTATATTTATTTATTTTTATTTATTTATTTTTGTTTATTTATTCATGTTCATTTATTTATTAATTTTTATTTTTTTTTTTAATTTATTTTTAAGTATTTATTTATTTTTATTTTTTTATTCATTTATTTTTTTTAATAATTTATTATTATATATTCATTTACTTATTTTTATTTATTTATATAATAGTTTATTTACTTTTTTATTTTTTTTATTTTCATTGATTTATTTATTTATTTATTTTTATTTATTTATTTTCATTTATTTTTATTAATTTATTCCTATGTATTTACTTTTATTTGTTTTTATTTATTTATTTATTTTTATATATTTATTTACGAGTATTTTTATTTATTTTTATTTTTGCTTTTATTCATTTATTTATTTATCTTTATCTATTTATTTATTTCTATTTATCAATTTTTTCATTTATTTATTGATTTTTATTTAAGAATTGATTTTTTTCATTTATTTATTTTTATGTATTTATTTATTTTTATTTATATATTTTTTATTTATATTTTTAAATATTTATTTTTTATTTTTATTTATTTTTTATATTTGTTTATTTATTATTATTTATTGATTTATTTATTTTCATTTATTTATTTATTTTCATTTATTTTTATTCATTTATTTATCTTCATGGATTTATATTTATATATTTATTTATTTTTATTTAATTATTTTTATTTCTTCATTGTTATTTTTATCTATTTTTGTTTATTCATTTATTTTTATTGATTTATTTTCATTTCTTTTTTAATTTTCATTTATTTAATTTCATTTATTTTATTTACTTAATTTTTTTATTTATCTATTTTCATTTATTTATTTTCATTTATTTTTATTCATTTATTTATTTTTATTTATTTATTTTTATTTTTTATTTAATTATTTTTATTTCTTTATTTATTTTTAATTTTATTAATTTATTTATTTATTTAAGTTTATTTAATTATTTAATTTTATTTATATATTTTCATTTTTTTTATTTAATGATTTATTTTTTTTCTTTATCTATTTTTTTTATTTGTGTTTATTTATTTATTAATATTCATTAAATTTTATTTATTTATTTATTTATTTTTTATTCATTTATTTTTTTTATTTATTTATTTTTATTTATTAATTTATTTAATTTTATTTATTTATTATCATTTATTTTCATTTATTTATTTATTTAATTTTATTTATTATTTTTCACATTTTTTACTTATTTATTTTTATTTATTCAGTTTTTTATTATATTTATTTATTTTTATTTATATACTTATTTTTATTAATTTATTTATTTTTTCTTGATTTTTATTCATTTATTTTTTACTTTTTATTTTTATTTATTATTTATTTTTATTTGTTTATTTTTTTTATTTATTAATTTTTATTTATTTTTCTATTTATTAATTTTTTTATTTCTTCTTTATTTATTTTTATTTATTTATTAATTAATTTATTTATTTAGTTATTTCTTTATTTATTAATATATATTCATTTATTTTTATTTATTTATTTATTTGTTTATTTTTCATTTATTTATTTACTTTTATTTATGTTTTTCTTATTTTTATTTATTTATTTATATTCTTTTATTTATTTATTTATTTATATTTTGTAATTATTTATTTTTATACATTATTTTTATTTATTTATTTATATTTATTGTTTATTATTTATTTATTTATTTTTATTTATTTATTTTCATTTACTCTCATTGCTTTATTTAATTATATTTATTTATTTATTTATTTTTAGTTATTTATTTATTTTTATTTGTTTTTATTTATATTTATTTGTTTTTATTTATATATTTGTTTATATCTATTTTTTATTTATTTTTTATTCATTTTTATTTTTATTTATTTTTATTTATTTATTAATTTTTTATTTATTTTTATGTATTTATTTATTTTTATTTATTTATTTTCATTTATTTTTATTTGTTTATTTTTGTTAATTCATTTACTTTTGTTAATTTTTTTTTTTATTTATTTACTTTCATTCATTTATTTTCATTTATTTTTGTTTATTTTTATTTATTTATTATTTTTACTTATTTTTTATTTATTTTTATTAATTTATTTATTTTAATTTTTTATTCATTTTCATTAATTTATTTTCATTTATTTTTATTTATTTATTTTTTATTTATCTATTTTTATTTATTTTATCTATTTATTAATTTTTATTTTTATTTATGTATTCCCATTATTTTTCTTATTTATTATTTTTATTTATTTATTTTTATTTATATATTTTAATTCATTTTTATTTATTTATTTTTTTATTTATTTATTTTATTTATTTATTTATTTTTATTTATTTATATATTTATTTTATTTATTTATTTTTGTTTATTTATTTATATATATTTATTTATTTATTTTCATTTATTTTTATTTATTTATTTATTTTTATTTATTTTTATTTTTATTCATTTTTTTTACTTATTTATCTTTATTCAATTACTTATTTTTATTTATTTATTTATTTTCATATATTTTTTCTTTCTTTATTTTTATTTATTTCCTTTAATTTATTTATTTATCTTTATTTATTTATTTTCATTTATTTATTATTTTCTTCATTTATTTATTTATTCATTTGTATTTATTTAATTTCATTTATTTTTATTTATCTTTATTTATTTATATTATTTATTTATTTTTTATTTATTTTCATTTCCTTATTATTATTTTATTTATTTTTATTTAATTATTCTTCTTTATTTATTTATTGGTTTTTATTTATTTTTATTTTTTCAATTATTTATTTTTATTTTTTTATTTATATATTTATTTATTTATTTATATATTTATTTATTTATTTATTTTAATTTTTTTAATTTATTTTCATTTAATTATTTATTTTTATTTATTTATTTATTTCATAATAATATATTCATTTGGTTTTATTTTTAATTCTTTATTTATTTTTAATCATTTATTTAATTTCGTTCATTTAATTATTTTTTGTTTACTTATTATTTTTATTTATTTTTAATTATTTATTTATTTTCATCTATTTATATATTTATTTATAATTATTTATAATTATTTCTTTATTTAATTTTATTTATTTCTTTATTTTTATCTATTTATTTATTTTATTTATCTCCATTTAATTTTTATTTTTATTTATTTATTTATTTATTTCTATTTATTTGTTGTTAATTGTTTATTTCTATTTATTTATTTTTTTATTTATCTTGATTTTTGTTTATTTATTTATTTTTATTTATTTATTTATTTTTATTTATTTATTTATTTTTATTTACTTATTTATTTTTAATTCTTTATTCTCATTTATTTATGTTTTAATTCTTATTTTTCATTTTAATATATTTATTTATTTTTATTTATTTATTTACCTATTTATTTATTTATTTTTATTTATTTTTTATTTGTATTTAATTATCTATTTATTTTTAATTATTTATTTTTCATTTATTTCTTTTTATTTACTTTTTCATTTATTTCTTTTTATTTATTTTTATTTACCTGTGTATTTTTATTTATTTTTATTCATTTATTTATTTTTATTTATTTATTTATTTCTATTTATTTTTTATTTATATATATTGATTTTTATCATTTTTTTTATTTATTTATATATTTATTTATTTTTATGTATTTTTTTTTCTTAATTATTTATTTATTTTTATTTTTTATTTTAATTTATTATTATTTATTTATATTTATTGATGTATTTTTATTTATTTTTCTTATTTTTTATTTCTATTTATTTATTTTAATTTATTATCATTTATTGATATTTATAGATGTATTTTTATTTATTTTTCTTATTTTTTATTTCTATATATTTATTTATATATTTATTTTTAGTTATTTATTTATTGTTATTTATTTCTATTTATTATTTTATTTATTTTTATTTATTTATTTATTTTTATTTTGTAATTTTCATTTCATTTATTTATTTATTTTTATTTTATTTATTTTTATTTATTAATTTTTTATATTTATTCATTTATTTTTTATTTATTTTCATTTATTTCATTTATTGGTTATTTTTATTTTTTTCTTCATTTATTTTTTTTATTTTTTATATATTTTTAATCATTTATTTATATTTTTTATTTATTTATTAATTTTTATTTATTTATTTATACCTATTTATTTTCAGTTATTTAATTATTTATTTTTACCTATTTTTTATTTATTTATTAATTTGTATTTATTTATTTCTCTTTATTTATTTTATTTATATATATATATATATATATATATATATATATATATATATATATATATATATATATATATATATATATATATATATATATATATATATATATATATATATATATATATATATATATATATATATATATATATATATATATATTTATTTTTATTTATTTATTTTCATTTTTGTTCTATTTTCATTTATTTATTTCTATTTATTTTTTTATTTTTATTTATTTATTTTTATTTTTTATTGATTTTTTGATTGAATTATTTTTTTATTTATTTATTTTGATTTATTTATCTATTTTTATTTATAAATTTTATTTATTTATTTTATTTATTTATTTTCTTTTATTTTTATTTAATTTTTTTTATTTATTCATTTTTACTTTATTTTATTTTTTTATTTCTATTAATTTATTCATTTTTATCTATTTATTTATTTATTTTTATTTATTTATTTATTTATATTTATTTATTTATTTTCATTTATTTTTATTTATTTATTTATTTTTAATTCTTTAATTATTCATTTTCATATAATTATTTTTATTTATTTAATTTCATTTATTTTTTATAATTTTTTTATTTATTTATTTTTTTAATGTTACTTATTTAATATTTATTTGGTTTTATTTACTTATCTATTTTTTTTTTATTTTCATTTATTTTTATTTATTTATTTTCATTTATATTTATTTATATATATTTTTAAATTTATTTTTATTTATTAATTTTTTTAGTTATTATTTTTTCATTTACTTATATTTTTTTATTTCTTTTACGATTTTATTCTTTAAATTTATTTATTTATTTATTTATTATTTATTTATTTATTTTTATTTATTTATTTTCATTTATTTTTATTTATTTATTTATTTTTATTTATTTATTTATTTTTATTTATTTATTTTTTGTTTATTTATTTTTATTTGTTTATTTATTTATTTTTGCTTATTTATTTGTTTATTTATTTATTAATCATTATGAATTTTTTATTTATTATTTATTTATTTTCATTTATTTATTTATTTTTATTTTTTATTCATTTATTTTATTAATTATTTATTACTATTTATTCATTTATTTTTTTTATTTATTTATTTTATTTTTTATTTATTTATTTTTCTTTATTTATTTTAATTTATTTTAATTGATTTATATATTTATTTATTTCTATTTATTTATTTCCACATATTTTTATTAATTTATTTTTATTTATTTACTTTTATTTAATTTTTTATTTTTTTATTTATTTTTATTTGTAAATTTATTTTTATTTATTTATTTTTTTTTTATTTATTTATTTATTTATCTTTATTTATTTATTTATTTTTATTTATTGATTTTTTTCATTATTTTATTGATTTTTATTTAAGAATTGATTTTTTTATTTTTTATTTTTATTTATTTATATATTTCTGTTTTTTATTTATTTTTTATTTATATTTTTTAATTATTTTTTATTTTTATTTATTTTTTATATTTTTTTTATTTATTATTATTTACTGATTTATTTATTTTCATTTATTTAATTATTTTTATTTATTTAATTTTCTCCTTTTATTTATATTTATATATTTATTTATTTGTATTTAATTATTTTTATTCATTTATTGTTATTTTTATTTATTTTTATTTATTTATATTTTATCTATTTTTTTGTATTTATTCAATTATTTTTATTGATTTATACTTATTTCTTTATTAATTTTTATTTATTTAATTTCTTTTTTTATTTATTTATTTTTTTATTTATTTATCTATTTTTATTAAATTATTTTCTTTTATTTTTATTTCGTTATTTATTTTTATTATTTTATTTTTATTTATTTATTTTTATTTTTATTTATTTTCATTTTTATTAATTTCTTTATATATTTATGTTTATTTAATTAATCATTTTTATTTATATATTTTCATTTTATAATTTATTAATTTATTTTTATTTATTTATTTATTTTTATTTATTTATTTATTTATTTATTTTTTATTTATTTGTGTTTATTTATTTATTAATTTTCATTTATTTATTTATTTATTTATATATTTTATTTATTTATCTTTTACTTCTTATTTTTTTATTAATTTATTTATTTTTATTTATTTATTAATTATTTATTTATTATTATTTATTTATTTTCAATTATTTTCCTTTATTTGTTTATTTAATTTTGTTTATTAATTTTCGTTTATTTATATTTATTTATTATTTATTTATTTTTATTTATTTATATTTATTTATTTATTATTTATTTATTTTTATTTATTTATATTTATTTATTTGATTTTATTTATTTATTTGTTTTTTTTTATTTATTTTTATTTATTTATATTTATTTATAAAATTTTATTTAATTATTTGCTTGTATTTATTTATTTATTTTTATTTATTTATTTTTTTTATTTTTATTAATTTATTTTTATTTACCTATTTTTATTTATTAATTTATTTTTATTATTTTTTTTTTATTTATTTATTTTTTTATTTATTATTTAATTAATTATATCTATTCGTTAATTTTTATTTATTTATTTATTTATTTACCTTTATTTATGTATTTCTTATTTCTATTTATTTATTTATATTTATTTATTTATTTATTTATTTTTATTTAGTTATTTATTTATTTATATTTATTGATTATTATTTATTCATTTATTTTTATTTATTTATTTTCTTTTATTCTCATTTCTTTATTTATTTTTTTTATTTATTTATTTAGTTTTAGTTGTTTATTTATTTTCATTTATTTTTATTTATTTATTTTTTTTTATTTATTTTTATATATTTTTATTTATATATTCGTTTATGTTTATTTTTTTTATTTATTTATTTTTTTATATGTTTTTTTATTTATTTATTTTATTTTTTTTATTTATTTTCAATTATTTATTTTCATTTATTTTTATTAATTTATTTTTGTTTATTTATCAATTTTTATTTATTTATTTTTATTTATTTTTATTTATTTTTTTATTTATTTACTTTTATTTATTTATTTTCATTTATTTTTGTTCATTTTTATTTATTTATTTTTATTTATTCATTTTTTTATTTATTTATTTATTTTTATTTATTTTTTTATTTATTTTTATTTATCTATTTATTTTTATCTATTTATTTTTATTTTTTATTTACTTTCATTTATTTATTTTCACATTTCTTATTTATTTATTTTCTATTTATCTATTTTTATTTATTTTTATTTGTTTATCTATTTTTATTTTTGGTATTTATTTATTTCCATTTATTTTTATTTTATTTTTATTTTCTTATTTATTTATTTTTATTTGTTTTTTTACTTTTTTTATTTATTTTTATTTATATATTTTAATTAATTTTATTTAGTTAATTATTTTTTTTATTTTATTTATTCATTATTTTTATTTATTTATATGTTTATTTTTATTTATTTATTTATTTATGTTCATTTATTTATTTATATTTATTTATGTATTTTCTTTCATTTTTATTTAATTATTTATTTTTTGTTTATTTATTTTTCATTTATTTATTTATTTATTTTATTTATTTTTTATTTATTTCTATTCATTTTTTATTTATTTAACTTTATTTCTTTATTTATTTTTATTTAATTATTTATTTATTTTAATTTATTTCTTCTTAATTTATTTATTTTTCTTTATTACTTGTATTTATTTATTAATTTTATTTTTTTATTTTTTTTATTAATTTATTTTTTCATTTATTTTCATTTATTTATTTATTTATTCATTTTTATTTATTTATTTTTATATATTTATTTATTTTATTTATTTATTTATTTATTTTCATTTCTTTATTATTTTTTATTTATTTTTATTCAATTATTTTTCTTTATTTATTTATTTATTGGTTTTTATTTATAATATTTTTTCATTATTTATTTTTATTTTTTATTTTTATTTATTTTTTATTTATTTATATATTTATTCATTTATTTTAATTTTTTATATTTATCTTTTATTTATTTATTTTTAATACTATATCTATTTTCTTTTATTTTTAATTATTTATTTATTTTTATTCATTTATTTAGTTTTTTTCATTTATTTACTTTTTTTACTTATTTTTTATTTATTTTTGATTATTTTTTTTAATCATCTATTTATATATTTTTTACAATTTTTTATTATTATTTCTTTATTTCTTTTTATTTATTTATTTCTTTTTATCTATTATTTATTTTATTTGTTTTCATTTATTTATTTATTTATTTTTATTTATTTATTTATTTATTTCTATTTATTTGTAATTAATTATTTATTTTTATTTATATTTATTTTTATTTATTTATATATTCATTTTTAATCATTTATTTTCATTTTATTTTTTTTATGTTTATTTATTTATTTTAATTTATTTAGTTTTATTTATGTAATTTTATTTCTTTATTTACTTTTTTTATTTTTATTTATATATTTATTTTTATTAATTTTTTATTTTTTTTTATTTATTCTTTTTATATGTTTATTTATTTTTTATTATTTATTTATTTTTATTTATTTACTTTTTTATTTTTATTTATTTATTTACCTATTTATTTATTTATTTTCATTTATTTTTTTCTTTATTTTTAATTATCTTTTTGTTTTTGTCTTTTATTTTCCATTTATTTCTTTTTATTTATTTTTATGTACTTATTTATTTTATTTATTCATTTATTATTATTTTTTGTTTGTTTTTATTTATTTTCATTTATTATTATTTATCTTTTTATTTATTTATTTTTATTTATTTATTTATTTATTTTTATTTTTTATTTTTACTTATTTATTCTTATTTATTTATTTTAATTTATTCTCTTTTATTCATTGGTTTATTTGTTTTTGTTGATGTATTTTAATTTATTTTTTTACATTTTATTTATTTATTTATTTATTTTTATTGATTTATTTTCATTTATTTTTATTTATTAATTTTATTTATTTATTTTTATTTATTTATTTATCTTTATTTATTGATTTATTTTTATTTTTCTATTTATTTTTTTATTTTTTATTTATTTATTTATCTATTTTTATTTATTTATTTATTTTTCTTTATTCATTTTTTATTTAATTATTTTTATTTATTTTTTTACTTAGTTTCATTTATTTATTTATTTTTATTCATTTATTTATTTTTATTTTTATCTTTATTTATTTAAGTATTTATTGTTATTTATTTTTTTATTTTTATTTGTTTATTCAATTTTATTTATTTATTTTTATTTTTTTATTTTTTTTATTTTTTTTATTTATTTTTATTCATTTACTTTAGTTATTTATAATTTTTTTAAATTTTTATTATTTTTATTAATTTTTATTTATTTATTTATTTATTTTTATTTATTTATATATTTCTATTTTTTATCTATTTATTTATTTATTTTTATTTAATTATTTATTTTTAATTATTTATTTATTTATTTTTGTTTATTTATTTTTATTTATTTATTTTCATCTATTTTTTTTATTTATCTTTAATTATTTATTTTTATTTATTTAATTATTTACTCCTTTTTCTTTATTTATTTATTCTTATTTATTTATTTATTTATTTTTATTTATTTATTTTCAATTATCTTTTATTTAAATTCATTTATTAATTTTCCGTATTTAATTTTTTATTTTTATTATTTATTTTCATTTTTTTTCAATTATCTGTTTATTTTTATTTATTTTTATTTATTTTCACTTATTTATTTTTTTTATTTATTTATGATTATTTATTTATTAAGTTTTATATATTTATTTATTTTTATTTATTTATTTTCATTTATTTTCATTTACTAATTTTCTTTTATATATTTATTTATTTTTATTTATTTTTATTTATTTAATTATTTTTATTTATTTACTTTTGTTTATTTAATTTTATTTATTTATTTTTATTTATTTTCATTATTTATTTTCATTATTTATTCATTAATTTTTTTTCATTTCTACTTATTTATGTTTATTTATTTATTTATTTTTATTTATTTTTTTATTTTTATTCATTTATTTACTTTTATTAATTACTTATTTTTATTTTTATTATTTATTCATTTATTTTTATTTATTTTTATTAATTTATTTATCTTTATTGATTTCATTATTATTATTCATTTTTATTTACTTATTTATTTTTTTTTATTTTTTATTTATTTGCTTTTATTCATTTAATTTTATTTATTTATTTGCTTTTATTCATTTAATTTTATTTATTTATTTGTTTTTATTTATTTTTATTTATATATTTATTCATTCATTTATTTTAATTTTTTTTATTTATTTATTTTATTTTATTGATTTATATTTATTTATTTATTTTTATTTATTTATTTTCACTTTTTATTTATTTATTTTCACTTTTTATTTTTTATTTTTTTTATTTTTTTTATTTAATTTGAATTATTTATTTTTATTTATTAATTCTCTTTTATTTCTTTAGTGTCATTTATTTTTATTTACTTATTTTTATTAATTTATTTCTATTTATCTTTGTTTATTTTTTTTTATTTATATATTTTTATTTATCTATTTTCATTTATCTTTATTTACGTATATATTTTTATTTATTTATTTATTTTTATTTATTCATTTTTAATTATATATTTTTATTTATTTTCTTTTTATTTCTTTACCATTATTTATTCTTGTTCATTTTTATTTATTTAATTTCATTTATTTTTATTTATTTATTTATTTTTATTATTATTTTTTTATTTTTATTTATTTATTTTTGTTTATTTATTTTATTTATTTATTTTTCTTTATATATTTTATTTATTTATTGTCATATTTTTATTTATTCATTTTCATTAGTTTTTATTTATTTATTTTCACTTATTTTTATTTATTTATTTATTTTTATTTGTATTTATACAATTATTTTTATTAATTTCTATTTATTTATTTTTACTTATTTAATTTTAGAAATTTATTTTTTCACTTATTTTTATTTATTTATTTATTTATTTTTATTTATTTTTCTTTACTTATTTATTTTTATTTATTTTAATTATTCATTTTTTGTTATCTATTTTATTTATTCATTTTTATTTATTTATTTTCATTTATTTTCATTTATTTATTTTTTTTATTAATTTTTTTTATTTATTTTTTATTTGTATTCATTTATTTATTTATTTTCATTTATTTTTATTTATTTATTTATTTTTATTGTTATTTATTTTTATTTATATTATTTATTTCTGATTTTTATTTGTTTATTTTCATTTATATATTTATTTTCCTTTACTTATTTATTTATTTTTATTTATTTATATTCATTTATTTTTATTTATTTATTTTTATTAATTTATTTATTTTTATTTATTTATTTATTTGTATTATTTATTTATTTACTTTTGTTTTTCCTTTTTATTTATTTTTTGTATTTATTTATTCTTATTTATTTTTATTTATTAATTTATTTTCATTTATTTAATTTTTTTCATTTATTTAATTTATTTATTTATTTATTTTCATTTATTTATTTTTTTTATTTATTTATTTACTTATTTGTATTATTTATTTATTTATTATTATTTATTTCTATTTATTTATTTATTTTTATTTATTTTTATTTTTTTTTATTTTTTATTTTTATTTATTTATTTTTATCTATTTATTTGTTTTCATTTACTTATTTAATTTTTTTTTATTTATTTATTTACTTATTTGTATTATTTATTTATTTATTATTATTTATTTTTATTTATTTATTTATTTTTATTTATTTTTTATTTTTATTTATTGATTTTTATTTATTTATTTATTTTCATTTATTTATTTACTTATTTTTATATATTTATTTTTATTTTTTTATTTATCTTTTTATTTATTTATCACTATTTATTTATCTATTTTTTATTTATTTTTATTTATTTATTTATTTATTTAATTAATCAAATTTTATTTATTTATTTTGATTTATTTATTTTATATTTATCTTTATTTTTATTTATTTATATATTCATTTTTAATCATTTATTTTCGTTTATTTATTTTTTATGTTTATTTATTTATTTTAATTTATTTAGTTTTATTTATGTAACTTTATTTCTTTATTTATTTTTATTTATTTTTATTTATTTATTTATTTTTATTAATTTTTTATTTATTTTTATTTATTCGTTTTATATGTTTATTTATTTTTTATTATTTATTAATTTTTATTTATTTATTTTTTTATTTTTATTTATTTATTTACCTATTTATTTATTTATTTTCATTTATTTTTTTCTTTATTTTTAATTATCTATTTGTTTATGACTTTTTATTTCCCATTTATTTCTTTTTATTTATTTTTATTTACTTATTTATTTTATTTATTCATTTATTATTATTTTTTGTTTTTTTATTTATTTATTTTCATTTACTTTTATTTATTTTTTTTATTTATTTATTTTTATTTATTTATTTGTTTTTTTTATTTTTTATTTTTATTTATTTTTTTATTTATTTATTTTAATTTATTCTCTTTAATTCATTGGTTTATTTGTTTTTATTGATGTATTTTAATTTTTTTTTACATTTTTTTTATTTATTTATTTATTTTTATTTATTTATTTTCATTTATTTTTATTTATTTATTTTTATTTATTTATTTATCTTTATTTATTGATTTATTTTTATTTTTCTATTTATTTATTTTTTTTATTAATTTATATATCTATTTTTATTTAATCATTTATTTTTCTTTATTTATTTTTTATTTAATTATTTTTATTTATTTTTTATTTAGTTTCATTTATTTATTTATTTTTATTGATTTATTTATTTTTATATTTATCTTTATATATTTAAGTATTTATTGTTATTTATTATTTTTATTTGTTTATTCAATTTTATTTATTTAATTTTATTTATTTATTTTTTATTTATTTATTTATTTATTTTTAATTATTTTTATTCATTTATTTTAGTTATGTATAATTTTTTTATTTGTATTATTTTTATTTATTTATTAATGTATTTTTATTTATTTATATATTTTCAATTTTTATCTATTTATTTATTATTTTTATTTAATCATTTATTTTTATTTATTTATTTATATATTTTTATTTATTTATTTTCAACTATTTTTTTATTTATTTTTAATTATTTATTTTTATTTATTTTTATTTACTCCTTTTTCTTTAATTATTTATCCTTATTTATTTATTTTTATTTTTTTATTTTCAATTATCTTTTATTTAATTTCATTTATTAATTTTCCTTATTTAATTTTTTTTTTATTTTTATTATTTATTTTCATTTTTTTCATTTATCTGTTTATTTTTATTTATTTTTATTTATTTTTATTTATTTATTTATTTATTTATTTTTGCTTATTTATTTATGTTTATTTATTTATTTATTTTTATTTATTTATTCATTTTTATTTACTTATTTTCATTTATTTTCATTAACTAATTCTCTTTTATATATTTATTTATTTTTATTAGTTTTTATTTATTATTACTTATTTATTTTTATTTATTTATTTATTTTTATTTATTTTTTTATTTTTATTCATTTATTTACTTTTATTTATTTACTTATTTTCATTTATAATTATTTACTCATTTATTTTTAATTATCTTTATTAATTTAATTATTTTTATTGATTTAATTATTATCATTCATTTTTATTTATTTATTTATTTATTTTTATTTTTTTTTTATTTTTTTATTTTTATTTATTTATTTTTATTCATTTAATTTTATTTATTAAATTTTTTTATTTATTTTTATTTATTTATTTATTCATTCATTTATTCTAATTTATTTTTATTTATTTATTTTATTTTATTGATTTATATTTTTTATTTATTTTTATTTACTTATTTTAATTTTTTATATTTTTTATTTATTTTTATTTAATTTGAATTATTTATTTTTATTTATCTATTCTCTTTTATTTCTTTATTTTCATTTATTTTTATTTACTTATTTTTATTTATTTTTATTGATTTTTTTTCTATTTATCTTTGTATATTTTTTTTATTTGTTTATTTATATATTCTTATTTATATATTTTATTTACCTAATTTCATTTATCTTTATTTACGTATATATTTTTATTTATTTATTTTTTTTTATTTATTCATTTTTATTTATATATTTTTATTTATTTATTTTTATTTCTTTATCATTATTTATTCTTATTCATTTTTATTTATTTAATTTCATTTATTTTTACTTATTTATTTATCTTTATTTATTTTTTATTTTTAATTATTTATTTTTGCTTATTTATTTATTTTTCTTCATATATTTTTATTTATTTATTGTCATTTTTTTATTTATTCATTTTCATTAATTTTTATTTATTTATTTTCATTTATTTTTATTTATATTTATTCAATTATTTTTATTAATTTCTATTTATTTATTTTTACTTATTTAATTTTATTAATTTATTTTTTCAGTTATTTTTATTTATTTATTAATTTTTTTTTTTTGTTTTTCTTTACTTATTTTTTTTATTTATTTTAATTATTAATTTTTTTATTTCTTTTATTTATTCATTTTTATTTATTTCTTTTCATTTATTTTCATTTATTTACTTTTTTATTTATTTATTTTTATTTATTTTTATTTATTTCTTATATGTATTCATTTATTTATTTATTTTTATTTATTTATTTTCATTTATTTTTATTTATTTAAATATTTTTATTTTTATTTATTTATTTATTTATTTCTATTTATCTTTAATTTTTATTTATTTGTGTTTATTTATATATTTATTTTCATTTATTTATTTATTTATTTATTTTTATTTATTTATTTATCTTCATCTATTTTTATTTATTTATTTGTCTTCATTTTATTTTTATTTATTTATTTTTATTTATTTATTTATTTTTATTGATTTTTTTATTTGTATTATTTATTTATTTACTTTTGTTTTTCATTTTTATTTATTTTTTGTGTTTATTTATTTTTATTTATTTTTATTTATTTATTTATTTTCATTTATTTATTTATTTTCATTTATTTAATTTATTTATTTATTTATTTTCATTTATTTATTTATTTATTTATTTTATTTATTTATTTACTTATTTGTATTATTTGTTTATCTATTATTTATTTTTATTTATTTATTTATTTTTATTCATTTTTATTTATTGTTATTTATTTTTATATTTTTATTTATTTATTTTTATTTATTTATTTATTTTCAATTATTTATTTATTTTTTATTTATTTATTTACTTATTTGTATTATTTATTTATTTATTATTATTTATTTTTATTTATTTATTTATTTTTGTTTATTTTTATTTATTTTTTTTGTTTATTTATTTTTATTTATTTATTTATTTTCATTTATTTATTTATTTATTTTTATATATTTTTTTCACCAAGTTTTTTTCATTTTTAATTATTTATCATTATTTATTTATCTATTTTTAATTATTTATTTTCATTTATTTTTATTTATTTATTTATTTATTTAATTAATTTTTATTTATTTATTTTGATTTATTTAATTTTATTTTTTTT
>JANJGK010000526.1:105000-132500 GCA_039081455.1 Macrobrachium rosenbergii | reverse complement strand
CTTTATTTATTTTCATTTATTTATTTATTTTTTCTATTTATTTATTTTATTTATTTTCATTTATTTATTTATTTTTATCTATTTATTTATTTTATTTATTTTCCTTTGTTTATTTATATTTATTTATTTATTTATTTCTATTTATCTGTTGTTAATTATTTATTTTTATTTATTTATTTTCTATTTATCTTTTTTATAATTATTTATTTATTTTTATTTATTTTTTTATTTATTTATTCATTTTTAATTATTTATTTTCATTTATTTATTTTTTATTTCATTTATTTATTTTAATTTATTTACCTTTATTTATTTCTTTTTATTTCTTTATTCATTTTATTTATTTATTTATTTTACCTTATTTTTATTTTATTTTTTTTTATTTTTAATTGTTCGTTTTTATATGTTTATTTATTTTTTTTATTTATTTATTTTAATTTATTTATTTATTTATTTTTATTTATTTATTTATTTATTTGTTTTTATGTATTTATTTATTATGTATTTATTTATTTTTATTTATTTTGTTATTTTTAATTATCTATTTGTTTTTATTTATTTATTTTCCACTTATTTATTTTTATTTCTTTTTATTTACTTATTGGTATTTATTTATCTTTATTTATTTATTTATTTTTATTTATTTATTTATCTATGTATTTATTTATTTTATTTATTTTTAATTTTTAATTATCTACTTTTTATTTATTTATTTTCCATTTATTTCTTTTTATTTATTTTTATTTACTAATTGATATTTATTTATTTTTATTTATTTATTTTTATTTATTTATTTTTATTTTTTTTATTTTTATATATTTATTTTCATTTATTTATTTTTTTATTTTTTGTTATTTATTTTTATTTTTTGTATTTTTATTCATTTATTTATTTTAATTTTTTTCTTTAATTTTATGAATTTTTTATTTATTTTTCATTATTAATTTATTGTTATTTATTTATTTTCATTTATTCTCACTTGTTTATTAATTTATTAATATTTTTTGGTGTATTTTGTTTATTTTTTTATTTATTAATTAATTTTTTTATTTATTTTCATTTATTTTTTTATTTTTTTTATTTATTTCTTTATCTTTATTTATTTATTTATTTTTATTTATATATTTTTTTGTCCATTTTTATCTATTTATTTATTTTTATTTATTTATTTTTTATTTAATTATTTTTATTTATTTTTTCATTTAGTTTCATTTATTTATTTATTTATTTTTATTTATGTATTTTCATATATTTTTTATTTATTTATTTATTTTCATTTATTTTTTTTATCTTTATACATTTAATTATTTATTCTTATTTATATATTATTGTTATTTGTTTATTAAATTTTATTTATTCAATTATTTATGTTTTTTTATTTATTTATTGTTTTTTATTTACTTATTTATATTTTTTATTTATTTATTTTTATTTATTTATTTTCATTTATTTTTATTCCTTTATTTTTAGTTATTTATTGATTTTATTATTTTTATTATTTTTATTTATTTATTTTTATTTAATTATTTATTTATTTTCATTTATTTAAATATTTTTGTTTATTTTTAACTATTTATTTCTTTATTTTTATTTAATCATTTATTTTCATTTACTTTTTTTACTTATTTATTTATTTTTAATTAATGATTTATTTTTATTTATTTATTTTTATTTTTACTTATTCATTTATTTATTTTTATTTATTTTTATTTATTTATTTTCATTTAATTTTATTCATTTATTTGTTTTTATTTACTTATTTTTATTTATTTATTTTTATTTATACATTTTTTTATTTATTTATTTCATTTTATTTATTTATTTTTTATTTATTTTTTTATTTATCTTTATTTATTTCTCATATTTTTACTCAATTATTTTCAATTATTTTTATTTATTTCTTTTTCTTTATTTATTTATTTTAATTCATTTTTATTTATTCATTTAATTTTTTTATTTATTTTCAATTATTTTTTTTATTTATTTATTTTTCTTTATTCATTTATTTATTTTTATTTCTTTTTCTTTCATTATTTATTTATTTATTTATTTATTTATTTTTATTTCTTTTTCTTTATTTATTTATTTTATTTATTTATTTATTTTTGCTTATTTATATATGTTTATTTATTTAATTTTTATTTATTTTTCTTTTTACTTATTTATTTTTATTTATTTATTTCAATTTTGTTTATTTATTTTTAATTATCTATTTATTTTTATTTATTTATTTATTTTAATTTATTTATTTTATTTATTTTCATTTACTAATTTTCTTTTATATATTAATTATTTTTATTTCTTTTTATTTATTTATTTTTTTATTTTTTTTTTTATTTTTTTTATTTATTTACTCTTATTCAATTTTATGTATTTATTTATTTTCATTTTATTGTTTTTATTTTCATTTAATTATTCATTTATTTAATTATTTTAATTTATTTATTTATTTTTATTTTTTTATTTATTTTTATTTATTTTTTCTTCTTATTCATTTATTTAATTTTATTTATTTATTTATTTTCATTTATATTTATTTATTCATTTATTTATATTTATTTTTATTAATTCATTTATTTTTATTTATTTAATTATTATTATTTATTCTAATTTATTTATTTATTTCTTTTTATTTTTATTTATTGATTTTTATGTATTTATTTTTATTCATTTAATTTTATTTATTTATTTTTATTTTTTTGTTTTTATTGATTTTATTTATTTATTTATTTATTCATTTATTTTAATTTATTTTTATTTATTTATTCTGATATATGATTTTTATTTATTTATTTATTTAGTTTCATTATTTATTTTTTATTTATTTTTATTTATTTATTTTTATCTATTTTTGCTTATTTATTCTTATATTTTTATTCATTTTCATTTATTTATTTTCATTTATTTTTATTTATTTTTATTAATTTATTATTATTTATTTTTGTTTATTTTTTGTTTATTTCCATATTTTTATTTATATATTTTTATATATCTATTTTCATTTATCTTTATTTACTTATTTATTTCTATTTATTTATTTATTTTCATTTATTTATTTTTATTTATTTATTTATTTTTATATATTCATTTTTATTTATTAATCTTTATTTCTTTATCTTTATTTATTTTAATTTATTTTTATTTATTTAATTTCATTAATTTTTATATATTTATTTATTTATTTATTTTTATTTACTTATTTTTGTTTAGTTATTTTTATTTATTTATTTTTCTTTTTATATTTTTATTTATTTATTTTCATTTGTTTTTATTTATTTATTTTTATTAATTTTTATTTATCCATTTTCATTTAATTTTATTCATTTATTTATTTTTTATTTATATTTACTCATTAATTTTTATTTATTTCTATTTAATTATTTTTCCTTATTAAATTTTATTAATTTATTTATTTTCATTTATTTTTACTTATTTATTTATTTATTTTTATTTATTTTTCTTTATTTATTTATTTTTATTTATTTTAATTATTCATTCTTTAATTATTTATTTTCGTTTATTTATTTGTATTTATTGATTTATTTTTATTTTTTTTATTTATTTATTTTATTCATTAATTTATTTATTTTTATTTATTTATTTTCATTTATTTTTATTTATTTATTTATTTTTATTTTTATTTATTTATTAATTTATTTATTTTTATTTATTTTTTATTTTTATTTATTTATTTTTATTTATTTATTTAATTCCATTTATTTATTTATTTATTTTTATTTATTTATTTTCATTTATTTTTATTTATTTTTCTTTATTAATTTATTTATGTTTATTTATTTATTTGTATTATTTTTTTATTTATTTATTTTTATTCTTTTTTATTTATTTATTTATTTTTATTTTTTTTATTTTATTTATTTATTTATTTATTTATTTTCATTTATTTATTTATTTATTTATTATATTTATTTATTTACTTATTTGTGTTATTTATTTATTTATTATTATTTATTTTTATTTATTTATTTATTTTTATTTATTTTTATTTATTTTTTATTTTTATTTATTTCTTTTTATTTATTTATTTATTTTCATTAATACATTTTTTTATTTTTATTTATTTTTTTGCATTTATTTTTATTCATTTATTTTTTATTTTTTATTTATTTATTTTCATTTATTTTTATTTATTTATTTATGTTTTATATTTATTTATTTTTATTTTTTATTTTTTTATTTATTTTTATTTTATTTTATTTTTTTATTTATTTATATTTATTTAATTATTTATTTTCATTTATATATTTTTATTTTTTTCTTTATTGATTCATTTTTATTGATTTATTTTTATTTATTTATTTTTTTTATTTATTTATGTTTATTTATTTATTAATATGCATTTATTTTTATTTATTTATTTATCTATTTTTTTATTTATTTTTTTATTTATTTTTTTTATTTTTTTTATTTTTATTTGTCTTTTATTTATTTATTTTTATTTATTTTCATTTTTTAAATCATTTATTTATTTACTTTTTTTTATTAATTTTCTTTTATTTTAATTTTTTTTATTTATTAATTTTATTTATTTACATTTATTAATTTGATTTTATTTATTTATTTTTATTAATTTTTTTTATTTATTTTTATTTATTTATTTATTTTTTATTTATTTTTATTTATTTAGTTTTTTATTTATTTTTATTTATTAATTTATTTGTTTAATTATTTATTTATTTATTTATTTATTTATTTATTTATTTATTTATTTATTTATTTATTTATTTATTTATTTATTTATTTATTTATTTATTTATTTATTTATTTATTTAATTATCTATTTATTTATTTATTTATTTATTTTATTTATATATATTTTTACCTTTTTTTATTTACCTATTTTTCATTTATTTTTTTATTTTTATTTATGTATTTCTCCTTTTTATTTATTTATTTATATTTATTTATTTATTTACCTATTTATTTATATTTTTAATTATTTATTTTTATACATTGATTTTTATTAATTATTTATTTATATTTTTTTATTCTTATGTATTTATTTATTTTTATTTATATATTTTCATTTATTCTCATTTTTTTATTTATTAATTTTTATTCGTTTATTTTTATTTTTTTTATTTTTGTTTATTTATTTCTATTTTTATTTATTTTTATATATTTATTTACTTTTTTTTTATTTTTATTTATTTTTTTATTTTTTTTTATTTATTTTCATTTTTTTTTATTATTTATTTCTGTTTCTTTATTTATTTTATTCATTTATTTTTATTAATTTTAATTTATTTATTTACTTTTATTCATTTATTTTCATTTATTTTTGTTTATTTTTATTTATGTATTTTTATTTTTTCATTTATTTTTATTTATTTATTTATTTTTGTTTATTAATTTTATTTATTTTTTACTTTTTTATTTATTTATTTTTATTTATTTATTTATTTTCTATTTATCTATTATTAATTATTTTTATTTATTTGTATATTTTTTTATTTCCATTTATTTATTTATTTCTATTTATTTATTTCTATTTATTTATTTTATTTATATATTTTAATTTAGTTTTATTTATTTATTTATTTTATTCATTCATTTTTTAATTATATATTTATTTTTATTTATTTATTTATTTATGTTTATTTTTTTATATTTATTTATTTATGTTTATTTTTTATATTTATTTATTTATGTTTATTTTTTTATATTTATTTATTTAATTTCATTTATTTTTATTTATTAATTTTTTTTATTTATTTTTTTATTTATTTTAATTTTTTTTATTTATTTATCTTTATTTATTTATTTATTTTTATTTATTTATTTATTTTAATTTATATTTTCTTTAATTTTTTTATT
This sequence comes from Macrobrachium rosenbergii, assembly GCA_039081455.1. NCBI lineage: Eukaryota > Metazoa > Arthropoda > Malacostraca > Decapoda > Palaemonidae > Macrobrachium > Macrobrachium rosenbergii. Next base: position 126,662 of record JANJGK010000526.1, on the reverse strand, counting down.
TTTATTTATTTACTTTTATTTATTTATTTATTATTATTTATTTTTTTATTTTTATCATTTTAATTTCATTTATTTTCATTCGTTTAGTTATCCATTTTTATTTATTTGATTTCAAATTTTATTTATTTATTTCTATTTATTTATTTATTTTCATTTATTTATTTATTTATTTTCATTTACTTTTTTTATTTATTTATTTATTTTATTTATTTTTCTTTATTTTTTATTGGTTTTGATTTATTTATTTATTTTTATTTTATTTTATTTATTTATTTTTTTATTCATTTATTTTTTTATTTTTATTTTTATTTATTTATTTACTTATATATTTATTTATTTTAATTTTTTTACTTATTTTCCTTTATTTATTTATTTTTAATTATTTATTCATTTGTTAATAATATATTTACATTGTTTTGTTTTAATTATTTAATTTTTTATTCATTTATTTATTTTTGTTCACTTATTTATTTTTTAATAATAAATTATTTTGTTTTGTTTTCATGGTTTATTTCTTTCTTTTATTCATTATTGTTCATTTATTTATTTTTTATTTACTTATTTTTTACATTTATTTTTAATTATTTTTTTATTTTCATCTATTTATATATTTATTTATAATTATTTATTATTATTTCTTTATTTATTTCTATTTATTTAATTATTTTTATCTATTTATTTATTTTATATATTTTCTTTTATTTATTCATTTGTTTTTATTTATTTATTTATTTATTTACTTATTTATTTATTTATATCTATTTATTTGTTGTTAATTATTATTTTTATTTATTTTTTTTATTTATCTTTCTTTTTATTTATTTATTTATTTATTTATTTGTTTTTATTTATTTTTTTTTATTTATTTATGCATTTTTAATTATTTATTTTCATTTATTTATTTTTTATTTTATTTATTTATATTAATTTAATTTTTTTTCTTTGTTTATTTTTATTTATTAATTTATTTATTTTGATTTTTATTTATTTTTATTTATTTATTTTTTATTCGTTTTTATGTTTATTTTTTTATTATTTATTTATTTTATTTATTTATTTATTTTTATTTATTTATTTATTTATTTTTATTGATTTATTTATTTATTTTTATTTATTTATTTTTCTGTTTATTTATTTTTATTTATTTATTTTTAATTATCTGTTTATTTTTATTTATTTATTTCCCATTTATTTCTTTTCATTTATTTTTTTTTACTTGTTTATTTTTATTTATATTTATGTATTTTTTTATTTTTATTTATTTTTATTTATTTATTTTTATTTATTTTTTATTTATTTATTTCTATTTATTTATTTATTTTTTTTATTTATTTATTTTTATTTATTTATTTATTTTTATTTATTTATTTATTTATTTATTTATTTTTATTAATTTTTTGTTTTTATTTTAACTATTTTTTTCTATTTTCATTTATTTATTTATATTTATTTATTTATTTTTTTATTTATTTTATGTATTTTTTTATTTATTTTTAACTATTTATTTAATTTTATTTATTTATTTTAATTTACTTTCATTTATTTATTCATTTATTTATATTTATTGATGTACTTTTATTTATTTTTTTATTTTTTATTTTTATTTATTAATTTATTTTTATTTATTCATTTTCATATATTTTTATTTATTTATTCATCTCTATTTATTGATTTATTTTTATTTATCTATATTTTCATTTATTTATTTATCTATTATCATTTATTTATTTATTTTTCTTTATTCATTTTTTATTTAAATTTTTAATTTATTTTTTTTATTTAGTTTCATTTATTTATTTATTTATTTTATTTATTCAATTTCATATATTTTTATTTATTTATTTATGTTATTTATCTATTTATTTTTGTTTTTATCTTTATGTATTGAATTATTTATTTTTATTTATATATTATTGTTATTTGTTTATTCAATTCTAATTATTTCTTTATTTTTATTTATTTATTTTTTCATTTATTTATTTACTTTTATTTATTTACTTATTTTTATTTAATTATTTTCATTTATTTTCAATCATTTATTTTTCGTTATTTGTTTATTTTTTTATTTTTATTTATTCATCTTAATTTATTTATTTATTTATTTATTTTTATTTATTTATGTATTTTTATTTACTTTTTAACTATGTATTTATTTTTATTTAATCATTATTTTTATTTATTTACTTTTATTTATTTATTTATTTATTTATTTATTTATTTTTAATTATTGATTTATTTTTTTTATTTACTCATTTCTTTTTATATTTTTTTTATTTATTTTTATTTATTTAATTTTATTCATTTATTTTCATTTATTTTTATTCATTCATTTGTTTTTATTTACGAAATTTTATTTATTTTTTATTTATACATTATTTTTATTTATTTTTTTATTTTATTTATTTTTTTTTATTTTTTTATTTATTTATTTATTTATTTTCATTTATTTATTTTAATTTTTATTTATTTATTTTAATTTTTATTTATTTTTCTTATTTTTCGTCATTTATTTTCAATTATTTTTATTTATTTCTTTTTCTTTATTTATTTATTTTTATTTATTTTTATTTACTTATTTATTTTTATTTATTTATTTTCAATTATTTTTTTATTTATTTTTATTTATTTCTTTTTATTTATTTAATTAATTTTTTTTCTTTTTCTTTATTTAATTATTTTTATTTATTTATTTATTTTTATTTATTTATATTCAATTATTTTTTGTTTAATTTTATTTATTAATTTTTCTAATCTTTTTAATTTATTTTTTTGATTATTTATTTTCATTTATTTTTGTTCTTATATATTTTTATTTATATTTATTTTTTCTATTATTTTTATTTATTTTTATTTATTTTGGCTTATCTATTTACGTTTATTTATTAAATTTTTTTTTTATTTCTTATTTATATTTATTTTTTTTTATTTTCATTTTGTTTATTTATTTATTTTTATTTATTTATTTATTTTTTATTTTTTTATTTATTTTTATTTTTTTTTTCTTTATTTATTTTCATTTATTTTAATTTACTAATTTTGTTTCATATATTTATTTATTTTTATTTATTTCTATTTATTTATTTTATTTTAATAGTTATTTCTTTATTTATTTTTATTTATTTACTTTTATTTATTTAGTTTTATTTATTTATTTTTATTTATTTTATTTATTTATTTATTTTCATTTATTTATTCAATTATTTATTTATTTTAATTTTTTCTAATTATTTATTTTTACTTATTTATTTGTTTTTATTATTTTTTTATTTTTATTCATTTATTTATTTTTATTTATTTTTTTTATTTTCATTTATTTTTATTTATTCATTATTTTAATTCCTTTTTATTAATTTGTTTATTTATATTTATTTAATTATTATTTTTTTATTTTTTTATTTACTTTTATTCATTTTTATTTATTGATTTTCATTTATTTATTTTTATTCATTTAATTTTATTTCTTTATTATTATTTATTTGTTTTTATTTATTTTTATGTATTTATTTATTTATTCATTTGTTTTAATTTATTTTCATTTATTTATTTTATTTTTTTTTATTCTTATTTTTTTATTTTTATTTATTTTTTTATTTATTTTTCATTTATTTTTATTAATTTATGTTTATTTATTTTTACCTCTTAATTTTTATTTATTTATTCATTTTAATGTATTTATTTTCATTTATTTTTATTTATTTTTTAATTTATTTTTATTTATTTTTGTTAAATTGTTTATTTGTTTATTTATATTTTTTTATTTATATATTTTTATTTACCTATTTTCATTTATCTTTATTTACGTATTTACTTTATTTATTTATTTTTATTTATTTATTTTAAGTAATTTATTTTTATTTGTTTATTTATTTATCTTTATTTCTTTATCTTTATTTAATTTTATTCATTTTTATTTAATTAATTTCATTTTTTTATTTAATTTTATTTACTTATTTATTTTTATCTATTTAATTATTTTCATTTATTTATTTTTGTTAATTTTATTTTTATTTATTTATTTTTTTTATATATTTTTATTTATTTATTTTCATTTATTTTTATTTATTCATTTCCATTAATTTTTATTCATTTACTTTCATTTATTTTTATTTATTTATTTATTTTTCATATTTTTATTCATTTATTTCCAATTATTTTTATTTATTTCTATTTTTTTTATTTATTTTTATTTATTTTTATATATTTATTTATATTTATTTATTTATTTTCAATTATTTTTTATATATTTTTATTTATTTATTTTCTTCTTTTTATTTATTTTTTTTAATTCTTTTTCTTTATTTATTTATTTTTATTTATTTATTTATTTTCATTTATTTATTTATTTTTATTTATTTATTTTCAATTATTTTTTACGTAATTTTATTTATTAATCTTACTTATTTATTTAATTTATTTTTTATTATTTATTTTCATTTACTTTTATTTATCTGTTTATTTTTATTTACTCATTTTTGCTTATTTATTCATGATTATTTATTTAATTTTTATTTATTTTTATTTTTATTTATTTATTTTTATTTATTTATTTTAATTTTGTTTATTTATTTATTTTTATTTATATATTTATTTTTATTTTTTTATTTATTGGTTTTCATTTATTTTCAATTTACTAATTTTCTTTTATATTTTTATTTATTTTTATTTTTTTTATTTATTTATTTTTATCTATTTTTATTGATTTATTTATTTTTTGTTTATTTACTTTTATTTATTTAGTTTTATTTATTTATTTTTATTAATTTTATTTATCTCTTTTCATTATTTATTCATTTATTTCTTTATTTCAATTTATTTATTTATTTATTTCTTTATTTCTATTTATTTATTAATTTATTTTTATTTATTTTTATTTGTTTTTATATTTATTCATTTATTTTTTTATTTTTTATTTTCGTTTATTTATTTCTTTATTTTTATTTATTTCCATTAATTTTATTTATTTATTTATTTAATTATTTTTATTGTTTATTTTTTATTTTAATTATATTTTTTTTTGTATTTATTTATTTTTATTTATTCAATTATATTTATTCATTTTTATTTGATTTAATTATTTTTTAATTTTCATTTATTTATTTATTTATTTTATTTATTTATTTACTTATTTGTATTATTTATTTATTTATTATTATTTATTTTTATATTTATTTATTTATTTTTATTTTTAATTATTTTTATTTATTTCTTCTTATTTATTTATTTATTTTCATATATTTATTTTTTATTTTTATTTATTTATTTTTCTTATTCATTTATTTTTATTCTTTATCTATTTTTATTTATTTATTTATTTTTATTAACTAATTTTTATTTATTTTCATTTATTTTTATTTTCTTATTTATTTTTATATTTATTAATTTTTTTATTTATTTATGTTGATTTAAATATTTATTTGTATATATATATATATATTTTATTTTTTTATTTATTGATTTATTTTTATTGATTTATTTTTATTTATTTATTTTTTTTATTTATTTATGTTTATTTATTTACTAATATTCATTTATTTATTTGTTTATCTATTTTTTAATTATTTTTTATTTATTTTTATTTATTTATTTTCATTTATTTATTTATTTAATTTTAATTATTAATTTTCATTTATTTTTATTTATTTCATTTCATTTGTTCGTTTATTTATTTACGTTTATTTTTTTTATTTTATTTATTTTCATGTTTTCATTTATTTATTTATTTTTATTTATTTATTTTGAATTTTTTTATTCATTTATTTTTTTTATTTATTTATTTATATCTATTAATTTATTTTTATTTGTTAATTATTTTTATTTATTTATATTTTTATTTAATAATTTTTTTTATTTATTTATTTTTATTTATTCATTTATTTATTCATTTATTTATTTAATATTTTATTTATCTATATTCACTTATTTTTATTTGTTTATTTATTTACCTTTATTTTTATATTAATCTATTTTTCCATTTATTTATTTACTTTTAATTATGTATTTCTTATTTTTATTTATTTATTTATATTTATTTATTTATTTTTCTTTAATTATTTATTTGTTTATATTTTTTAATTTTTTGTTTTTATACTTTTATTATTACTTATTTATTTATTTATATTTATTAATTATTATTTTTTATTTGTTTTTATTTATTTATTTTCATTTATTCTCATTTCTTTATTTATTTATATATATTTATTTATTTATTTTTAGTTATTATTTATTTTCACTTATTTTTATTTATTTATTTTTTTTTTATTTATTATTATTAATATATTAGTTTACTTTTTTCTTATTTTTTTATTATTTTTTTATTTTTATATATTTATTTTTTTATTTATTTATTTTTATTTATTTATTTATTTTTATTTATTTATTTTTGTTTATTTATTAATTTTTGTTTATTTTTATTTATGTCTTTTTGTTTATTTATTATTTTTATTCGTTTTTATTTATTTACTTACTTTTATTCGTTTATTTTCATTTATTTTTATTTATTTTTATTTATTTATTTTTATTTATTCATTTTTTATATTCATTTATTTTTATTTATTTTTTATTTATTTTTATTATTTATTTATTTTTATTTATTTATTTTTATTTTTTATTTATTTATATTTATTTTTATTTATTTATTTTCTATTTATCTATTTTTATGTTTTTTTATTTTTTATTTTTTTATTTCCATTTATTTTTATTTATTTTTATTTATTTATTTATTTTTATTTATTTCTTTATTTATTTTTATTTGGTTTTATTATTTTTTATTTATTTTTTTATTTATATATTTAAATTTATTTTTATTTATTTATTTATTTATTTATTTATTTATTTATTTATTTTATTAATTTTTTATTATTTATATATTTATTTTTATTTATTTATTTATGTTTATGTATTTATGTATATTTATTTGTTTATTTTCATTTATTTATTTATTTATTTGTTTATTTATTTGTTTATTTATTTTTTTTATTTTTTTTATTTTTTTATTCATTTTTTATTTATTTATCTTTATTTATTTATTTAATTGTATTTATTTATTTATTTTAATAATATTTTTTCTTTAATTATTTATTTTTATTTATTTACTTTTATTTATTTATTTATTTATTTATTTATTTATTTATTTATTTTTATTTATTTATTTTTTATTTATTTTTATTTTTTTATTTCCATTTATTTATTTATTCATTTTTATTTATTTAATTTAATTATTTTTATTTATTTATTTTTATTTATTTATTTTTTTATTTATTTATTTATTTATTTTTATTTCTTTATTATTTTTAATTCATTTTTATTTAATTATTTTTCTTTATTTATGTATTGGTTTATATTTTTTATTTATTTTTATTTTTTATTTATTTCATTTATTTATTTTTTATTTATTTATTTTTATTTTTTATTATTATTTTTATTTTAATTTATTTATATATTTATTTGTTTATTTATTTATTTTTTAGTTTTTTACTTATTTTTATTTATTTATTTATTTTTATTTATTCATTTATTTTTTAATAATATATTCATTTTGTTTTATTTTTAATCATTTTTTTTTCATTTATTTATTTTTGTTCATTTATTTATTTTTTATTTACTTATTTTTTTAAATTTATTTTTAATTATTTATTTATTTTCATCTATTTATATATTTATTTATAATTATTTATTATTATTTCTTTATTTATTTTTATTTATTTATTTATTTTTATCTCTTTATTTATTTTAAATATTTTCATTTATTTATTTTTTTTATTTTTATTAATTTATTCATTTATTTCTATTTATTTGTTGTTAATTATTTATTTTTCTTTATTTATTTTTATTTATCTTTATTTTTATTTAATTACTTATTTATTTTTATTTTTTTATGTTTATTTATTTATTTTTAATTAATTATTTTCATTTATTTATTTTTTTATTTTATTTATTTATTTTGACTTTTTTTTCTATTTCTTTATTTATTTTCATTTAATTATTTATTTTTATTTATTTTTATTTATTTATTTTTATTTATTCGTTTTTATGTGTTTATTTATTTTTTTTTATTTTTTTTCTATTTATTTCCTTATTTATTTTTATTTATTTATTTATCTATGTATTTATTTTTACCTATTTTTTTTATTTATTTTTAATTATCTTTTTATTTTTATTTATTTATTTTCCATTTATTTCCTTTTATTTATTTTTAATTGCTAATTTATTTTTATTTCTTTTTATTTATTTATTTATTTTTATTTATTTTTTCATTTATTTTTATTTTTTTTATTTATTTATTTATTTTTATTTATTTTCTTATTTTATTTTTTTCTTTATTTTTTATTTATTTTTATGTATTTTTTCTTTATTTTTAATAATTTATTTATTATTACTTTTTTATTTTAATTTATTCTAATTTATTTATGTATTTTAATTTATTTTTTATTTTTTATTTTTCTTCATTTATTTATCTTTCTTTATTGATTTACTTTTATTTATCTATTTATTTTCATTTATTTATTTATTATTATTTATTATTTATCTATTTTTATTTATTTATTTTTCTTTATTAATTTTTTAAATATTTTTATTTATTTTTTCATTTAGTTTCGTTTATTTATTTATTTACTTTATTTATTTATTTTCATATATTTATTATTTAATTTTTAATTTTCTATTTTTATATATTTTGCTTTTTATCTTTATTATTTAGTTATTTATTTTTATTTATATATTATAGATATTTGTTTATTCAATTTTATTTATTTATTTATTTATTTATTTATTTTTATTTTTTTATTGTTTTTATTTATTTATTTATTTTTATTTATTTATTTTCATTTATTTTCATTCATTTATTTTTACTTATTTATTTATTTTTTTTTTTATTATTTTCATTTATTTATTTATTTGTTTTTATTTATCTATATATATATATTTTTTTTTATCTAATTATTTATTTATTTTTGTTTAATCATTTATTTTTATTTATTTATTTTCATCTACTTTTATTTATTTATCTATTTTTAACTATTGATTTATTTTTATTTATTCATTTATTTTTATATTTATTTATTTATTTATTTATTTTGGTTTATTTATTTTCATTTATTTTTATTCATTTATTTGTTTTTATTCATTTTTTTATTCAGTTATTTATTTATTTTTATTTATACATTTGTTTTTATTTATTTATTATCTTTATTTATTTATTTATTTATATTTTTATTTTACTTATTTTTTATTTATTTATTTTTATTTATTGATTTATTTTTAATATTTTTAGTCATTTATTTTCAATTATTTTAATTTAATTCTTTTTCTTTATTTATTTTTTTTATTGATTTTTAGTTATTTATTTTCAATTTTTTTTATTTATTTTTATTTATTTTTTTATTTATTTATGTATTTTTATTTATTTCTTTTTCTTTATTTATTTATTTTATTTTATTTATTTATTTTTATTTATTTATTTTCAATAATTTTTTATTCAATTTTATTTATTAATTTTCCTTATTAATTTAATTTATTTTTTTGATTATTTATTTTCATTTATTTTTTTGATTATTTATTTTAATTTATTTTTATATATCTATTTATATTTATTTATTTTTATTCATTTATTTTTTTCTTTTTTATGTTTATTTATTTAATTTTTATTTATTTTTATTTTTCTTTATTTATTTTTTTTATTTATTTTAATTTTGTTTATTTATTTATTTTTATTTATTTATTTCTTTTAACTTTTTTATTTATTTTTATTTATTTATTTTCATTTATCTTCATTTATCATTTATATATTTATTTATTTTTATTTATTTTCTTTTATTTATTTAATTTATTTATTTATTTTTATTTATTTTATTGATTTTCATTTATTTATTCATTTATTTATTTATTTTAATTTATTTGTACTTATTTATTTTTATTTATTTATTTATTCTTATATATTTATTTATTTATTTATTTATTTTTATTTTTTATTGTTATTCTTTTTTATTTATTTAATTTTTATTTTCATTTATATTTATTTATTCATTTATTTTTATTTATTTTTATTAATTTATTTATTTTTATTTATTTAATTATTATTATTTATTTCCATTTATTTATTTATTTTTATTCATTTAATTTTATGTATTTATTTATGTTTATTTGTTTTTATTTTTGTATTTATTTATTTATTTATTCATTTATTTAAATTTATTTTCATTTTTATTTCAATTTATTGATTTTTATTTATTTATTTATTTTTATTTATTTATTTTTATTTATTATTCTTATTTATTTTCATTTATTTATTCATTTTTATTTATTTATTTTCAATTATTATTTTTTATTTTTATTAAATTATATTTATTTATTTTCGTTTATTTTTTATTTGTTTATTTATATATATTTATTTATATATTTTTATTTATCTATTTTCATTTATCTTTATTTACTTATTTATTTTTATTTATTTATTTATTTTTATTTATTTATTTATTTTTATTTATTTATTTATTCTTATTTATTTATTTATTTTTATTTATTTATTTGTATTTCTTTATCTTTATTTTTATTCATTTTTATTTATTTAATTTCATTTATTTTTATTTATTTATTCATTTTTATTTATTTAATTATTTTTGTTTATTTATTTATTTTTATATATTTTTATTTTTTATTTTCATTTATTTCTACTTATTAATTTTCATCAAATTTTATTTATTCATCTTCATTTATTTTTATTTATTTATTTATTTTTATTTATATTTATTAATTTATTTTTATTAATTTATGTTTATTTATTTTTACTTATCTAATTTTATTAATTTATTGATTTTCATTTATTTATTTATTTATTTTTATTTATTTCTCTTTATTTATTTATTTTTCTTTATTTTAATTATTTATTTTTAGTCATTTATTTTATTTATTCATTTTTCATTATTTGTTTTTATTTATTTTGATTTATTTATTTTCATTTATTTATTTATTTTCATTTATTTATTTTTTTATTTTTATTTACTTCTTATTTTTAGTCATTTATTTATTTATCTTTATTTTTATTTATTCATTTATTTATTGTTATTTATTTTTATTTATTTATTTATTTTCATTTATTCGTTTATTTTTATTTATTTATTTTCATTTATTTTTATTTACCTATTTTCATTAATTTATTTTTTTTTATTTATTTATTTATTTATTTATTTATTTATTTGTATTATTTATTTTTTATTTTTGTTTTTTATTTTTATTCATTTTTTGAATTTATTTATTTTTATTTATTTTTATTTATTTATTTATTTTTATTTATTTATATTTATTTAATTTATTCATTTATTTATTTTCGTTTATTAATTTATTTATTTATTTTATTTATTTACTTATTTGTATCATTTATTTATTTATTATTATTTTTTTATATTTATTTCTTTTTAATTATTTTTTATTTTTCCTTATTTCTTTTTATTTTTTATTTCTTTTCATTTATTTATTTATTTATTTATTTTTATTTATTTATTTTCATTTCATTTTATTTATTTATTTTTTTTATTAACTTATTTTTATTTATTTATCTATTTTTATTTATTTATTTTCATTTATTTTCATTTCTTATTTATTTCTATTTTTATTAATCTATTTATTTATTTATGTTTATTGAATTATTTATTTTCATTTATATATTTTTATTTTTTTATTTATTTTTTTATTTTTATTTATTTATTTATTTTTTATTTTTATTTATTTATTTATATTTGTTTATTTTTTGTTTATTTATTTATGTTTATTTATTTATTAATATTCATTTATTTTTATTTATTTATTTATTTATTTATTTATTTATTTATTTTTATTTATTTATTTTCATTAATTTTCATTTATTTATTTATTTTATTTTATTTATTAATATTCATTTATTTTTATTTATTCATTTTATTTATTTACATTTTTTTATTTTATTTTATTTATTTATTTGCTTTTATTTATTTATTTTTATTTATTTATTTATTTTTTTTTTCTTTACTTTTATTCATTTATATTTTTTTTTTTATTTATTAATTTATTTTTATTTATTTATTTATTTTTTAATTTATTTTTATTTATTAATTTTTTTATTTTTTTATTTATTTAATTTTATTTTTTTTCTTTCTTTCTTTATTTATTTATTTATTTATTTATTTATTTATTTATTTATTTATTTATTTATTTATTTATTTATTCATTCATTCATTTATTTATTTTTTATTTATTTATCTATATTCATTTATTTTTTTTATTTATTTATTTACCTTTATTTATTTATTTATCTATTTTTTTCATTTATTTATTTACTTTTATTTAAGTATTTCTTATTTTTATTTTTTTATTTATATTTATTAATTTATATTTATTTATTTATTTAATTAATTATATTTTTAATTTTATATTTTTATACATTTATATTTATTTATTTATTTATTTATATTGATCGATTATTATATATTTATTTATTTTTATTTATTTATTTTTATTTATTATTTTTTCTCTTTTTATTTATATTTATTTATTTGTTTATTTTTAGTTATTTATTTATTTTCTTTTATTTTCATTTATTTATTTATTTTTATTTATTTATATTTATATATTCGTATATTTTTTGTTTTTTTATTTATTTCTGTTTATTCCTTTTTATTTTTATTTATTTTTATATAACTATTTAATATATTTATTTATTTATTTTTTCTATTTATTTATTTTTATTTATTTTTTTTATTTATTTTTTTTATTTATTTATTTTTCTTTATTTTTATTTATTTACTTACTTTTATTCATTTATTTTCATTTATTTTGTTTATTTTTATTTATTTATTTCTATTTATTCATTTATTTACATTTATTTATTTATTTTTATTTATTTTTATTAATTTATTTATTTTTTTATTTACTTTTATTTTTATTTAATTTTCATTTATTTATTTTCATTTATTTTTATTTATTCATTTTCTATTTGTCTATTTTTATTTATTTTTATTTTTTCTTTATCTATTTATTTTTATTTATTTATTTTTTTATTTATTTTAATTTTTTTATTTTCATTTATCTTCATTTATTTATTTATTCATTTTTAATTATTTAATTTCATTTATTTTTATTTATTTATTTTTTTATTCATCTATTTTTATTTATTTATTATTTTTTATTTATATTTATTTAATTATTTTTATTTATTAATTTATTGGTTTTTATTTATTTGTTTATTTATTTTTTTTTCATTTATTTATTTTTTTATTTTTTTATTTTTATTTTTTTTTATTTTTTTTTTTATTTTTATTTATATATTTTTATTTTTTTATATATTTTTATTTCAATTTCTTTTGCTTATTTTCATTTATTTATTTATTATTATTTATTTTTTATTTTTTAATAATATATTCATTTTTTTATTTTTAATTATTTATTTGTTTTCATTCATTTATTTATTTTTGTTCATTTATTTATTTTATTTACTCATTTTTTTATTTATTTTTAATTATTTATGTATTTTCATCTTTTTATATATTTATTTTTAATTATTTCTTTATTTATTTTTATTTATTAATTTATTTTTATCTCTTAATTTATTTGCATTTATTATTTATTTATTTTTATTTATTTATTTATTTATTTATTTATTTATTTCTATATATTTGTTGTTAATTATTTATTTTTATTTATTTATTTTTTATTGATCTTTATTTTAATTTATTTATTTATTTTAATTTTTTTATTTATTTATTCATTTTTTATTATTTATTTTCATTTATTTATTTTTTTATTTATTTATTCTAATTTATTTATTTTCATTTATTTATTTTTATTTCTTTATTTATTTTTATTTATTGTTATTTAATTATTTATTTTTATTTATTTTTATTTACTTTTATTTATTTATTTTTATTTATTCGCTTTTATTTGTTTATTTACTTTTTATTATTTTTTTTATTATTTTTTATTTTTATTTATTTATCTATGTATTTATTTATTTTTTTTTATTTTTTCATTTATTTTTAATAATCTATTTATTTTTATTTATTTTTTTCCATTTATTTCTTTTTATTTATTTTTATTTATTTATATTTATTTATTTTTATTCATTTATTTATTTATTTTTATTTATTTATTTTCATTTATTTTTATATATTTATTTTTATTTATTTATTTTTATTTATTCATTTATTTTCATTTATTTTTTATATTTATTTATTTTTTATTATTATTTATTTTTTATTTTTTTTATTTATTTATTTGAATTTATTCTAATTTATTCATTTATTTATATTTATTGCCGTATTTTTATTTATTTTTTTCTTTTTTATTTTTATTTATTTATTTATTTCTATCCATTTGTTTTCTTTTATTTTTATTTATTTATTTTTATTTATGGATTTATTTTTATTTATCTATTTATTTTATTTCTTTATTTATTTTTATCTATTTAATTATCTATTTTCATTTATTTATTTATTTTTCCCTATTTATATTCTATTTGATTATTTTTATTTATTTTTTTCATTTATATTCATTTATTTATTTTCATATATTTTCATTTATTTCTTTATTTATATTTATTTTTTTATCTTTATTTATTTAATTATTTAATTTTATTTATATATTATTATTATTTGTTTATTCACTTTTATTTATTTATTTTTTTTTTATTTATTTATTGTTTTTAGATATTTATTTATTTTTATTTATTTATTTATAACTATTTATTTATTTTCTTTGATTTTTATTCAGTTATTTTTAGTTATTTACTTATTTTTTATTTTTATTGATTTTATTTATTTATTTTTGTTTATTTATTTATTATTTTTATTTATTTATATATTTTTATTTATTTTTAACTATTTAGTTATTTATTTTTATTTAATCATTTTTTTATTTTTTTATTTTCATTTATTTTAATTTATTTATTTATTTATTTATTTTTAATTATTGATTTATTTTTATTTATATATTTATTTTATTATTTTTTTATTTATTTATTTTTATTTATTTGTCTTTTTTGATTCGTTTATTTTCATTTATTTTTGTTCATTTATTTTTTTATTTACTTATTTTTTTTATTTACTTATTTATTTTATACAATTATTTTTATTTATTTATTTATTTATTTTTTATTTTTTTATTTTTATTTATTTTTTATTTTTTTATTTTTATTTATTTTTCATATTTTCATTCCTTTATTTTCAATTATTTTTATTTACTTCTTTTTCTCTTCTTATTTATTTTTTATTATTTATTTTTATTTATTTATTTATTTTTATTTAATTATTTTAAATTTTTTATTATTATTTTTATTTATTTATTTTTATTTATTTATTTACTTATTTATTTATTTTATTTATTTCTTTTTCTTTATTTATTTTTTTTTATTTATTTATTTATTTTTATTTATTTATTTTCAGTTATTTTTTATTTAATTTTATTCTTTAATTTTTCTTAATTATTTGTTTTATTTATCTTTATTATTTATTTTCACTTATTTTTATTTATCTATTTATTTTGATTATTTTTATTTATAAATTTATTTATTTTTGCTTATTTATTAATATTTGTTTATTTAATTTTCATTCATTTTTTATTTTTATTTATTTATTTTTATTCAATTATTTTAATTTTTTTTAATTATTTAAATTTTATATCTTTTTTATATATTTATTTATTTTTATTTATTAATTTTCATTTATTTTCATTTATTAATTTTCTTTTATATATTTATTTATTTTTATTTATTTTTATTTATTTATTTATATTATTTATTTTTATTTATTTATTTTTATTTATTTATTTTTATTTATTTACTTTTATTTATTTAATTTTATTTATTTGGTTTCATTGATTTTGTTTGTTTATTTTCATTTATTTATTGATTTATTTATTTATTTTTATTTATTTCTACTTATTTATTTTTTGTTTATTTATTTATTTTTAATTATTTATTTATATTTATTTATTTTTTATTTTTTATTAATTTTTTTATTTATTTATTTATTTTCATTTATATTTATTTATTCATTTATTTTTAATTATTATTATTAATTTATTTATTGTTATTTATTTAATTATTATTATTAGTTTTTATTTTTGTATTTATTTTTATGTATTTTTATTTATTGATTTTTATGTATTTATTTTTAATCATTTAATGTTGTTTATACATTTTTATTTACGTCTTTTTATTTATTTTTATTTATTAATTTATTCATTTATTTTAATTTATTTATATTTATTTATTTTAATTTATTGATTTTTATTTATTTATTTATTTTTATTTATTTATTTTTATTTATTTATTTTTATTATTTATATTTTATTTATTTTTATTTATTTATTTTTATTTATTTTTTCTTATTTATTTTTATTTATTTATTAATTTTCATGTATTTATTTTCATTTATTTTTATTTATTTATTTTTTTTAAATTATTTTTATTTATTTTTGTCTATTTTTATTTGTTTCTTTATATTTTTTATTTATATACTTTTATCTATTTTACTTTATTTTTATATATTTATTTTTTTTTTTTTTTTTTCTTTATCTTTATTTATTTTTATTCATTTTTACTTATTTATTTTCATTTTTATTTATTTATTTATTTATTTATTTTTATTTCTTTATCTGTTTATATTTATTTCTTTTTGTTTATTTATTTTTATTTATTTATTTTTCTTTATATATTTTTATTTATTTATTTTCCGTTATTTTTGTTTATTTATTTATTTTTATTTATATTTATTCATTTATTTTTATTCATTTGTATTTATTTATTTTTACTTATTTAATTTTATTAATTTTTTATTTTCATTTATTTTTATTTTTATTCATTTAATTTACATATTTTTCTTTATTTATTTATTTTTATTTATTTTAATTATTTATTTTTAGTTATTTATTTTATTTATTCATTTTTATTTATCTATTTTTATTTATTTTCATTTATTTATTTTCATTTATTTATTTAGTTTTATATATTTTTATTTATTTCTTATTATTTATTTTTTTATTTCATTTATTGATTTATTTATTTTTATTTATTTATTTTCATTTACTTTTATTTATTTATTTTTATTAATTTATTTATTTTTATTTATTTATTTTCATTTATTTTTATTTATTTATTTTTATTAATTCAATTATTTTTATTTATTTATTTATTTATTTGTATTATTTATTTATTTATTTATTTTTTTTTTTCTTTATTTTTTGTATTATTTATATTTTTTATTTTTCTTTATTTATTTATTTATTTATTTATTTTTATTTATTTTTATTTATTTAATTAATTTATTTATTTATTTTATTTATTTATTTACTTATTTGTATTTTTTATTTATTTATTATTTTTTATTTTCATTTCTGTATCTATTTTCACTTTTTTATTTATTTTTTATTTTTATTTATTTATTTTTTATTCATATATTTTCATTTATTCATTTATTTATTTTTATTTATTTATTTTCATTTATTTATTTATTTTTATTTATTTCTATATTTTTATTTATTTATTTTCATTTATTTATATTTACTTATCTCTTTTTATTAATTAATTTTTATTTATTATTTTTTTATTTATTTATTTTTATTTTTTTTATTTATTTTTATTTTTATTTATTTATTCAACTATTTATGTTTATTTAATTATTTATTTTTATTTTTTATTTATTGATTTATTTTTAATTTATTTTTTTATTTAATTATTTTTTGTTTATTTATTTATGTTTATTTATTTACAAAAGTTCATTTATTTTTATTTATTTATTTTTTATTTATTTATTTTTATTTATTTTCTTTTATTTATTTATTTAATTTTATTTATTAATTTTCATTTATTTTCATTAATTCATTTTTATATATTCATTTTATTTATTTATATATATTTATTTGATTTTATTTATTTATTTATTTGTTTTTATTCGTTTATTTATCTTTATTTATTTATTTATTTATTTATGTTTAGTTATTTATTTATTTTCATTTATTTTTATTTATTTATTTATTTATTTTTATTTATTTTATTTATATATTATTTTTTTATATTTTTTATTTATTTTTGTTGCTTTATTCTTATTTTTATTTATTTTTATATATTTATTAATATTTATTTATTTATTTTTATTTTTTTATTTATTTTTATGTATTTATTTTCATATATTTTTATTTATTTATTTTTGTTTATTCATTTATTTTTATTTTTTTATTGCTATTTATTTATTTACTTTTATTTATTTATTTTCATTTATTTTTGTTTATTATTATTTATTTTTATTTATTCATTTATTTTTATTTATTTACTTATTTTTATTTATTTATTTTTATATATTTTTTTATTTATTCATTCTTATTTATTTCTTTTAATTTATTTATTTTCATTTATCTATTTTCATTAATTTTTATTTATTTATTTTCTATTTATCTATTTTTATTTTTTTTTTATTTTTTTTTATTTTTTATTTATTCATTTCCATTTATTTTATTTATTTATTTCTATTTATTTATTTATTTATTTTTATTTGTTTTTATTACTTTTTTATTTATTTATTTTTATTTATATAATTTTATTTATTTTTATATATTTATTTATTTATTTTATTTATTCATTTATTTTTATTTATTTATATATTTATTTTTGTTTATTTATTTATATATGTTTATTTATTTATGTATATTTATTTATTTATTTATTTTCATTTATTTTTATTTATATATTAATTTATTTTGTTTATGATTTCTTTATTTATTTATCTTTATTTATTTTTTATTAATTTTTTTTTATTTTTCTTTATTTTTTTATTTATTCTATTTATTTACTTATTTTTATTTATTTTTTCTTTATTTGTTTATTTTTATTTAATTACTTTTATTTACTTATTTATTTTTATTTCTTTATTTATTTTTTTTAGTTATTTTGATCTATTTAATTTCATTTATTTTTATTTATTTATTTTCATTTTTTCTTTATTTTTATTTATTTATTTATTTATTTTCATTTCTTTATTATTTTTTGTTTATTTTTATTGAATTATTTTTCTTTATTTATTTCTTTTTATTTCTTTTTATTTTTTATTTTTGTCATTTATTTATCTTTTATTTATTTATTTTTTTTTTTTTTTTACTTATAAATTTATTTATTAACGTATTTATTTTAATTTTTCTTACTTCTTTTCATTTATTTACTTATTTCTATTTATTTATTTATTTATTTTTATTTATTTATTTATTTATTTTTGAATAATATATTAATTTTGTTTTATTTTTAATTATTTATTTATTTTTATTCATTTATTTTTATTTATTTATTTTTATTTTACTTTTTTTTTATTTTAATTATTTTTTATTTTCATCTATTTATATATTTATTTATAATTATTTATTATTATTTATTTTTTTTTATTTATTCATTTTTAATTATTTATTTTCATTTATTTATTTATTTATTTATTTATTTATTTATTTATTTGTTTTATTTATCTATTTTAATTTATTTATTTTTATCTATTTATTTTTATTTCGCTATTTATTTTTTTTATTTATTTATCTATTTTTATTTATTTTTATTTATTTTTATTTATTCGTTTTTATATATTTATTTATTTTTATTGTTTATTTTTATTTTTTTTATTTTGATTTATTTATTTATCTTTGTATTTATTTATTTTTATTTATTTTTTTAAATCAACTATTTATTTTTATTTTTTTTATTTTCCATTTATTTCTTTTCATTTATTTTTATTTTCTTATATATTTCTATCTATTTTTATTTATTTTTTAATTTTATTTATATATTTATATTTATTTATTTATTTTCATTTATTTTTTTTTATTTATTTTTTTTTATTTATTCATTTTTTTATTTATTTTTTACTTTTATTTATTTCTTTTTATTGATTTTTTTATTTTTATTTATTTATTTATTTTTTATTTAATTTTATGTATTTTTATTTATTTTTTATTATCTATTTATTTTTATTTTATTTATTTTAATTTATTCTCATTTATTTATTCACTTATTTATATTTATTGATGTATTTTAATTTATTTTTATTATTTTTTTATTTTTATTTATTAATTTATTTTTATTTATTTATTTTCATTTGTTTTTATTTATTTATTTGTTTTATTTATTTATCTTCATTTATTGATTTATTTTTATTCATGTATTTAGTTTTATTTATTTATTTATTTTTATTTATATTTTTATCTATTATTATTTATTTATTATTTTTCCTTATTTATTTTTTATTTATTTATTTCTTTTTATTTATTATTTTTCTTTATTTACTTTTTATTTAATTGTTTTAATTTATTTTTTCATTTAGTTTCATTTATTTATTTATTTATTTTTATTTATTTATTTTCAAATATTTTTAATTATTTATTTTTTATTTATTCATTTATTTTTGTTTTTATCTTTATTTATTTAATTATTTATTTTTATTTTTATATTATTGTTATTTGTTTATTCAATTTTATTTATTTATTTTTATTTATTTATTTATTTATTGTTTTTATTTATTTATTTATTTTTATTTATCTTTTTACTTTTATTTATTTTCATTTATTTTTATTCGTTTCTTTTTAGTTATTTATTTTTTTATTTTTTTTTATTTTTATTTATTTATTTTTATTTATTCATTTATTTATTTTATTTATTCATTTATTTATTTTTATTTATTTAAATATTTATATTCATTTTTAACTATTTATTTATTTATTTTTATTTAATCATTTATTTTTATGTATTTATTTTCATGTACTTTTATTTATTTATTTATTTATTTTTAGTCACTGATTTATTTTTATTTATTCATTCATTTTTATATTTATCTATTTATTTCTTTTTATTTATTTACTTATATTTATTTCTTTATTTTCATTTATTTGTTTTAATTTAGTTATTTTTATTTACTTATTTATTTATTTTTATTTATATATTTATTTTTATTAATTTATTTAATTTTATTTATTTATTTATTTATTTATTTATTCATTTTTTATTTATTTTATTTATTTATTTATTTATTTTTCATATTTTTTATTCATTTATTTTCAACTATTTTTTTTCTTTTCTTTATTTATTTTTATTTAATAATTTTTATTTATTTATTTTCAATTATTTTTATTTTTTTATTTATTTATTTTTATTTATTTATTTATTTTCATTTGCTTCTTTTTCTTCATTTATATATTTTTATTTATTTATTTATTTTTATTTATTTATTTTCAGTTATTTTTTATTTAATTTTATTTTTAAATTTTTCTTATTTAATTATTTTAATTATTTTTATTATTTATTTTCATTTATTTTTATTTATCTATTTGTATTTATTTATTTTTATTTATTTATTTTTGTTTATTTATTTATGTTTTTTTGTATTTATTTATATTTTTATTTATTTTTTTATTTATTTTTTTTATTTTTTTATTTATTTTAATTTTGTTTATTTATTTATTTATTTTTATTTATTAATTTTCATTTATTTTCATTTACGAATTTCCTGTTATATATTTATTTATTTGTATTTATTTTTATTTATTAATTATTTTTATTTATTTATTTATTTTTATTTATTTACTCTTATTTATTTAATTTTATTTATTTATTTATATTTTTTTTATTTATATATTTTCATTTATTTATTCATTTATTTATTTATTTAAATTTA
>JANJGK010000526.1:82500-85000 GCA_039081455.1 Macrobrachium rosenbergii | reverse complement strand
TATTTATTTATATTTATTTATTTATTTTCAATTATTTTTTTTATTTTGTTTTTAAATTTTTCTTATTTAATTATTTTATTTATTTTTATTATTTATTTTCATTTATTTTTTTTTAACTATTTATTTTTATTTATTTTTATTTATTGATTTTTGCTTATTTATTTGTTTATTTATTTAATTTTTATTTATTTTTATTTTTATTTATTTTTTTATTTATTTATTTTAATTTTGTTTTTTATTTATTTATTTTTCTTTATTTATTTTCATTTATTTTCATTTACTAATTTTCTGTTATATATTATTTTTTTTGTATTTATTTTTATTTATTTATTTATTTTTATGTATTTTTATTCATTTATTTATTTTTATTTATTTACTTTTATTTATTTAATTTTTTTATTTATTTTTGTTTATTTTATTTATTTATTTTCATTTATTTATTTATTTAAATTTATTTCTACTGATTTATTTTTAATTATTTATTTATTTATTTATTTATTTATTTTTATTTATTTTTTTTATTTTTATTCATTTATTTTTTTTTATTTATATATTTTCATTTATAGTTATTTATTTAATTATTTTTATTTATTTTTATTAGTTTATTTATTTTTAATTATTTAATTATTATTATTCGTTTTTATTTATTTATTTATTTTTATTTATTTTTCTTTATTGATTTTTATTTACTTATTTTTATTCATTTAATTTTATTTATTTATTTTTATTTATTTGTTTTTATTTATATTCATTGATATATTTATTTATACATTTATTTTATTTTATTTTTATTTATCTATTTTAATTTATTGATTTTTATGTACTTATAAATTATTATTATTTATTTTTCTTTTATTTATTTTATTTATTTTTGCTTACTTATTTTCATTTATTTATTAATTTTTATTTGTTTATTTTAATTTATTTTTATTTATTTAATTTTATCTATTTTTATTAATTTATTTTTATTTAGGTTTGTTTATTTTTTTATTGCTTATTTATATATTTTTATTTATCTATTTTCATCTATTTTTATTTACTTATTTATTTTTATTTATTTATTTTTTTATCTATTTTTATTTCTTTATCCCTATTTATTATTATTCATTTGTATTTATTTATTTTCATTTATTTTATTTATTTATTTACTTTTATTTATTTATATATTTTTATTCATTTAATTTGTTTATTTATTTATTTTTATTTATTTATTTTTCTATATATTCTTTATTTATTTATTTTCATTTATTTTTATTTGTTCATTTTCATTAATTTTTATTTATTTATTTTCCTTTATTTTTATTTATTTATTTATTTTTATTTATAGTTAGTCATTTATTTTTATTCATTTCTACTTATTTATTTTTACTTAATTAATTTTATTAATGTATTTATTTTCATTTATTTATTTATTTTTATTTGTTTTTCTTTATTAATTCATTTTTATTTATTTTAATGATTTATTTTTTTGTTATTTATTTTATTTATTCATTTTCATTTATTTGTTTTTATTTATTTTCATTTATTTATTTATTTTATTTATTTCTATTTATTCCTTATTTTTATTCCTTTATTCATTTATTTTTATTTATTTATTTTCATTTATTTTGATTTATTTTTTATTTTATTTTCTATTTATTTATTTCATATATTTTTATTTATTTTTATTTTTATTTATTTATTTTTATTAATAATTTATTTACATTTATTTATTTATATATTTTTATTTATTTATTTTCATTTATATTTATTTATTTTTATTTATATATATTTCTTTGCATTGTTTATATTTTTATTTTTGTTTTCTATTTTCATTTATTGTTTGTATTTATATATTTTTATTTATTTATTTTTTTATTTATTTTTATTGATTAATTCATTTATTTATTTAATTTATTTTTTTATTTACTTTTTTGTATTATTTATTTATTTATTATTATTTATTTTTATTTATTTATTTAATTTTATTTATTTTTATTTTTTATTTTTATTTATTTCTTTTTATTTTTTTATTTATTTTCGTTTATTTTTTATTTCTATGTATTTATTTTCATTTATTTTTATTTATTTATTTATTTATTTTTATGTGTTTATTTTCATTTATTTTTATTTATTTATTTATTTTTTTACCTATTTATTTTTATTTATTTATCTATTTTTATTTATTTATTTTCATTCATTTTTATTTATTTACTTATTTTTATTAATTAATTTTTATTCATTTCTTTTTATTTATTTATTTTAATTATTTTTATTTATTTATTTTGATTTTTTATTTATTTTTATTTTTATTAATTTATTTATGTTTATTTATTTATAATATCCATATATTTTATTTATTTATTTTTTATTTAATTTTTATATTTATTTTTCTTTATTTATTTTCATTTACTTTCATTTATTTATTTTTTTAATTTTATTTATTAATTTTCATTTATTTTTATTTATTTATTCTTATTTATTACTTTCATTAATTTACATTTAGTTATTTGATTTTATT
>JANJGK010000526.1:0-75000 GCA_039081455.1 Macrobrachium rosenbergii | reverse complement strand
TGTTTATTTATTTATGTATTTTTATTTTATTTTTATTCTTAATCCTTATTTATTATTATTTATTTTTATTTATTTTATTAATTTTCATTTTTCATTTTCATTATTTTAAATTTAATTTAT
This sequence comes from Macrobrachium rosenbergii, assembly GCA_039081455.1. Taxonomy (NCBI): domain Eukaryota; kingdom Metazoa; phylum Arthropoda; class Malacostraca; order Decapoda; family Palaemonidae; genus Macrobrachium; species Macrobrachium rosenbergii. The sequence continues at coordinate 74,880 of JANJGK010000526.1, read as the reverse complement.
TTTTATTTATTTTATATTATTTATTTATTCATTTTTATTTATATATTTTCATTTCTTTTATTTTTCTCTATTTACTTTTATTCAATTTTATTTGCTTATTTATATTTATTTATATTTTATTTATATCTATTTTCATTTATTTTTAATTATTTGTTATTTATTAATATATATTTATTATTTTTATTATTTACATTTTTTATTTATTTTTTATTTATTTTTATTTATTTTTTCTTTTTTATTTATTTTAATTTATTTTATTTATTTATATTTATTTTTATTTATTTATCTATTCTTCTTAATTTATTTGTTTTATAAATATAAGTAAAGAAATAAAAACAAATAAATGAAATTAATGAAACTAATAAATAAAAATAAATGTAAATAAATAAATAGAAATAAATAAATTAATATCTATAATTGATGAATAAAAAAATAAATAAAAAATAAATATATATAAAAAATTAATAATAACAAATTATTAAATAAAATTAAATAAAAATAAATAAATAAATTAGATGAATGAAAATATTCAAATTAAAACAGGTAAATAAAAAATAATGTAAAATAAAAAAGTTCATAAAATAAATAGAACTAAAAAAATTAAATTAAATTAAATAAATAAAATTAAACAATGATAATTAATCAGAAATAATAATAAATAAATAAATAAAATACATAAATGAAAATAAATATAAATAGTATGAACAAAATTTTTAAAATATATAAATAAAATAAATAAAAATAATTAAATAAAAATTAAAAAATACAAATGAAAAAAATAAATAGAAATAAATAAAAGAAAAATTTAATAGAAATAGATGAATAAAAACTAAATAAAAAATAAATAATAATAAAATGAAAATAAAAATAACTAAATAAATATAAAACAAAAATAAATAAAAATTAATAAAAAATAACAAATAAATTAATAAATATAAACACATAAATTGATAAAAATATATATAATATAAATAAATAAATATAAATACAAATAAATAAATAAAAAAAAATGAAAGAGTAAATAAACGATAAATAAGATAATTAAAATAAAAAATAAAAATAAACAGATAAATAAACCAAGATAAATAAATTGAATACATAAAACTAAATAAAAATATACTAATATAAGATATAAAAATTAAAATACAAAAAATATAAAAATGAAAATAAATAAATATAATAAATAAATATAAATAAAATAAATAAAAGTAACAAAAATAAATGAAAATACATAAATGAAAATTAATAAAATAAATATAAGCAACAAATAAAAATTAATGAATAAAATAAAAATAAATAAAAAATAAATAAAAATAAATGAAAAAATAAATAAATAAAATACAAAAATCAAAATAAAGAAATAAATAAAAGCATAAAAATATGAAATAAATGAATAGAAACATAAAAATAAAAATAAATATATAAAATAAATAAAATTAGATGAAAATAAATAAAATATATAAATAAATAATTAGAAATAAATTACATAGCAAATAAAAAAATAAATAACAAGGTAAGTAAAATAAATAAAAAATAAAAGATAAATATAACAATAAACACTAATAAAATATTAATAAAAAACAAACTTATATAAAAAATAAACAATAAATAAAAAATAAATAATTATAAAAAATTTAAAATAAATAAATAAAGATCAAATAAATACAATAAATAAAAAATAAATCATTATAAAAAATTTTAAATAAATAAATAAAGATCAAATAAATAAAAAATTAAGAAATTAATAAATAAAAAATAAATACATAAATAAATGAAAAATAAATCCAAAGTAAAAAAGTAAATTATTTAATAAAAAATAAATAGATAAATCAACAAATAAATAAGAAATCAATGAATGAAAAACAAACAAAAAATGAGGAAAAATTAGAAAACAGATTAAGAAAAAATAAATGAATAAAAAATGAATAAATAAATAAATAAATACGAAAAATAATTAAATAAATATGCATAAAAATATTAAATAAAAAAGCAAAAATAAATAAGGAAAACATAAGGAAATAGGATGAAAGATAAAATTGAAATATTAAATAAAAATTAATAAATAAAAATAAGAATAGATAAATTACTGAAACCAGATAAATAAATCTAAATAAAAGTTCATTAAAAAAATAAATAAATACAAAAATAATTAATAAAAGTAAAAAAATAAAGTATATGTAAAAATATAAAAAAATTTAATAATATTTAAATAAAAATGAATAAATAAAAATTAATAAATAAAAAGAAATAAAAATCAATAAAAAATTTAATAAATAAACATAAATAACAAAATAAATAAAAATAAAAAATAATTAAGTAACTATAAATAAAAAAATTAATTAAAATTAAGTATAATTAAAAGAAAATAACATGAATAAATATGGGTTATTAAATAATGATAAATATAAAAAAATTAAAATTTAATATAGATAATAATAAATAAATAAAAAATAGATAAATACAGAACATAACTAGAAATAAAAGAAAATATAAAATAAATAAATACAATAAATAAATATATGATAAATAAAAATAAATAAACATAAATATATATATATATATATATATATATATATATATATATATATATATATATATATATATATATATATATATATATATATATATATATAAATAAATGAACATAAATAAAGATAAATAGAATAAATAAATAAACAAAAAAAATACAAAATAAAGTAAAAATAGAAATAAAATTATTAAAATATATAAAAATGAATACATAAAAATTAATAATTATAAATAAAAAGAAATTAAAATAAATCAAAAGAATTAATAATAATACATGAAAAATAATAAATAAAAATTAAAATGTGAAATAACTATAAATAAATCATAATAAACAAATGAAAATGAAAATAATTGAAAACAAGGAAAATAAATAAAATATATAAATAAAATTTAATAAAAATAAATGAATAAAAACAAATAAAAATAAATAAACAGAAATAGATAAAAATAAATAAATACAAATAAATTAACAAGTATAAATAAAAAATAAAGATAAATTAGAATCAATTTGATTTCTTTTTCTTATATCTATTTTAACTTTACTTTTATTAACATTTTTTTCATTTTTTAGTGTTTTCTTAATGATTATTAATATTCTATTTATATCATATGCTTTGTTTATCTTCAATTATTTATTGTATTTATTCCCATATCATTTGTTATTTTATTTTTTTTTATTTACTTTTCGTTTCAGCAATATTCTATGCATTTCTGTGTTTTCTGTATTTTTTTACATTTGTTGTTATTTATTTATTTTTAATTATTTTTATTTATTTATTTGGTTATTTTTATTTATCTGTGTTAATGTATTTTTTATTAATTCTATTTATTAAATTTATTTTTATTTATGTATTTTTTATTTATTTTTTATTATTTATATTTATTTATGTATTATAATCTCTTTAACTTTTTATTTTTATTTATTTATGTTATTTTATTATTTATTTATGTATTTATTTTTATTTTATTATTTCTTCTTTATCATCATTTATTTTTTACTGTTTATTTATTTTTAGTTATTCTTATTAATTTATTTGTACTTATTAATTTTCATCTATTTTTATTTGTTTATATTTATTTATTTATTTTATTTTTTCTATTCATTTATTTTTATTTACTATTATCGGTATTTTTATTTTCACACATTTATTTGTGTTCATTATTTTTTATTTATTTAAATTATTTTATATGTGTATTTTATTTAATACTATTTAGTTATTATTATTTATTTTTATTTAATTATTTTCCTTTATTTTTATTTATTATTATTCATCTATATTTATTTATTTTTATATATATATATTCATTACCGTTTACTTATTTTTATTTATTTACTTTTATGTATTTTCATTTATTTATTTAATTTATTTGTTTTTTATTATTATTTATTTATTTTATTTTATTCATTTTTATGTATTCTTATTTTTATTTTTATTTTTTTTATTCATTTATTTTTATTTAATTTTATTTTTTCATTTATTTTCCTTTTTTACTTATTTTATTTATGTATTTATTTTTTATATTTTTATTTATTTTTATTTATTATTATTATTTGTTCATTTATTTATAATTTTATTTATTAATATTTATTGAATTAATTTTATTTTTTATTTTTTATTATTTTTATTCAGTTTTATGTACTTAATTTTACATAATAATTTTTTTTATTTTTCTTATTTTCATTTATTTTTGTTTATTTATTTATATTTGTTTTTGTTTATTTATATTTATATTTATTTATTAATTTTAATTTTTTTATTTTTATTTATTCTTTCATTATTTTTCTTTATGAAATTTTCAATTTATTTTTATTTGTTTCATTTTTTAACTATACATTTATTTAATTTTACTCTTTATTTCTATTTACTCTTATATTTTTATTTTCATTTAAGTTAATTCATTTATTTTCATTAATTTTATTTATTTATCTTTAATTTCATATAGTTTTACTTATTTAGTTTTATTTATTTATTGTTATTTTTATTTATGTACTTTGTTGATTTTATTTTAATTTTTTTCCTATTTTATTTATTCATTTTTATTTATTATATTATCTTTGTGTATTTATTGAATTATCTTATATTTGTTTTCTATTTATTTTATATATATTTATTTTTATTTATTTATTTATTTATTTAATATTTATTTTTTATTAATTTATTTATTATTTTTTGCTAATTTTATTAGTTTTTAATTTTCTAATTTTTTATTTCTTTATTTAATTATTCATTTTTTATTAATTTATTTATTATTTTTTCCTCATTTTTAATTTGATTTTCATTTATGCATGTATTTATTTATTTATTTATTTTTTTATTTAAATGTTATTTATTTTTTATTTATTTTTATTTATTTTTATTTTTATTTTTTATTTACTGCTCAACTATTTTTTATTCATTCATTAATTTTTTATTCAGTTTTAATTAATTTTTCTTCATTTATTTTTTATTATTATTTACTTTTCATTTCCTATCTATATTATTATTTACTATTGTTTTCATTTATTATTCCTTTTATTTTTATTTATTTATATTTATTTATTCATTTACTTGAATTTATTTTTATTTACTCTTTTTTTATTTTATTTACTTTTATCTAATTTATTTTTATTTATTTTCATTTATTTATTTTTATTTATTTATTTATAATTATATTTTTTTATTATTTATTTTTATTTTTATTTTTATCTTTATTTATTTTTTATTTAACAATTTATTACTTCATTAGTTTATTTATTTTTACTTTTTCATTATTTGTATTCATTAATTTTTTTTTATTTTTTTTATATTGTATTGATTTTTATTTATTTATTTATTTATTTTTATTTATTTAATTATTTTTATTAGTTATTTTTATTTATTTTATTTATTTTCATTTATTTCTTTATTTTTATATTCTTAATAGTATATATTTATATATTTACTTTTATTTATTATTATCTATTTTATTTATTAATTTATTTATTCATTTTATCTCTTATTTTTATTGTTTTATCTATTTTCATTTACTTACTTTTTATTTGTATTTATTTTCATTTATTTTTATATATTTATTTGTATTTATATATTTATTTATTTTTATTTTTTCATTTATCTTTATTTTTAATCATTATTTTTATTATTTTTTTACTTTTTATGTATTTTAATTTATTTTTTTAGCTTTATTTAATTTTATCTATTTAGTTTGTTTATTTTCTTTTTTACTTTCATTTATTTTTATTTTCTTACTGTTATTTATTTTTATTTATTTATTTTCATATATTTTATTTATTTTATTTTATTTATATTATTTTTTATTTATTTGTTTTTATTTTCATATCTTCATTTCTTTTATTTTTCTCTATTTACTTATTTATTTTTATTCAATGTTTTTTACTTATTATAATTTATTTATTTTTAATTATTTTTATTTATTTATTTTATTTATTTATATTCATTTATTATTGATTTATTTTTATTTGTTTGTTTACAGTCATTTTTATTTATTTATTTTTATTTATTTTTTTATTTTTTTATTTTTTATTTATTTTTATTTATTTATTTCTTTATATCTGTTTATCTATTTTCACTTATTTTTATTAACTTTATTTATTATTTTTAATTATTTTTATATATTTATCTAGATTTATTTCTTTTTAATCATTTATATCTATTTATCTATTATTATTTGTTTATTTTTATTTCTTTTATTTATTTCTTATCCATTTTTTATTTATTTTTATTTGTCTTATTTTTTATCATCATTTACATTTTAAGTACTCTAATTTATTTTTATTTATTTAATATATTTTATTTTTATTTCTTTAATTTTGTTCATTCATAATTTATTTATATCTTTTATTTGTATCTATTTGTATTTTTATTTATTTACTTTTATTTACTACTCTTTATTGATCTTTCCTTTTTTCCTTTTTTTCAGTCATTTTTGTTTTTATTTTTTTTATTTTCATTTAGGTTTTTTATTTTTATTTTACATATTTATTTTATATTTTTATTTTAGTATATTAATTTTTTATTATTATTAATTATTATTTATTTACTTTCCATAATTTATTTATTATTATTTATTTGCATTTATTTATTTTTATTTACATCTTATTCATTATTCTTTATTTATTCTCATTTATTTATATTCATTTTTTTACTTTATCTATTTTTATTTATTTTGATATATTTGTTTATTTTCACTAATATATGTATTTATTTATTTATTTTTATCTATTTATATTTATTTGTTTTTTATTTTTATATTTATTTAGTTTTTTCATTTATTTTATTTTATTTATTTATTTTTTTTTTTCATATTTTTATATATTTTTATTTTTTAGTTTTATTACTTATTATTATTTAGTCATTTTTTTATATTTTTATTTATTAATTTTTAGTAATTTATTTTCATTTATTTTTATTTATTTTTTATATATTTATTATTTTTTGTGTTATTTTTATTTGTGTATTTTATTTATTTTTATTTATTCTCATTTATCTTTATTTATTTATTTTATTTATCTTTATTTATATTTATGTTTCTTCATTTTTATTCTTGATGTTTATTCATTTTTTACTTATTGTTATTTATGCAATTTTTTTTCTATTTATTTAATTATTTATTTATTAATTTTTCAATTTATTATTATTATTTATTTTTTGTTTATTTTTATTTATTTATTTAATTAATCTTATTTATTTTTATTTATTTTTATTTAATTCTAATTATATATATTATTTTGTTTTATTTATGTATAATTTGTTTTTATTTATTTCTTCTTTATTATTTAATTTTTATTTATTTTCATTTATTTTTATTTATTTATTTTTGTTTATTTATTTAATTATTTTATACATATTTATTTATTAATTTTATATGTATTTATCTATTTTTAATTGATTTCTTTCTTTATTTATTTATTTTTTATTAATGAAATTTATTATTTTTCCCATTTTTAAAATCTTCTTTCATATCATTTATTTATTTATTTATTTATTTATTTATTTATTTATTTATTTATTTATTTATTTATTTATTTATTTATTTATCCATTTATTTATTTATTTATTTTCGTTAATTTATTTGTTATTTTTCCTCATTTTTTATTTGTTTTTCATTTGTCCATTTTTTATATATTTATTACTTATTTAATTTTATTTTATTATTCATTTTTTATTTTACTCAATTTTTATTTATCTTTTATTTATTATTTATTATTTTCTTAAGTATTTAATTTTTATTTGATTTTTATTTATTTTTTTATTTTTATTTATTTTTATATATTTTTCATTTATTTTCTATTTTATTTATCTTTTTATTTATTTTGTTTTTATTTCTATATCTTTTATTTTTATTTTTTATTTATTTATTTATTTACTATTATTTATTTTTGTTTACTTCTTTATTTTATTTATTTTTTATTTTATTTATTATTGTTTATTTTATTTATTTTCATATATTTTTTTATCTGTTTTAACTTTTTATCCTTATTTATTTCATTTATATTCATATATATTTTTTATTTTATTTGTTATTGTTATTTAATTCATTGACATTTATTAATTTTCATTTACTTATTCTTATTTTTATATTATTTTATTTTTTTAATTTTTGTAGCTTTTTACTATATTTGTATTTATTTTTATGAATTTAATTTATCTATCTTTATTCATTTATTTACTTTTAATTATCTTAATTATATTTATATTCACTCATTCATACTTGCTTATTTTCATTTATTTATTTATATTTATGTTTGTTTATTTATTTATTTTATTTATTCATTAATTTTTTAATTCATTTATTTTTGTTTTTATTTATTTATATATTTTATGTATTTTTTATTAATTTTTATAGTAGTTCATTTTTATCCATTATTAATTATTTTTAATTGAATTTTATTTGTTTTTATATATTTATATTTACTAATTTTCATTTTTTACATTTATTTATTTTTACTTATTTTTTATTGATTTTTATTTTTTACTTTTAACTTAGTTGTTTTTATTTATTTTATTTATGCTATTTATATTTATTTATTATTATTTATTTGTGAATTTTTATTTATTTTATTTATAATTTTTATTTTTTATAATTTTTTTTATTTATTCATTTTTATTTATTTAATTTTATATATTTATTTTATTTATTTTATTTATTTTATTAATTTTATTTATTTTATATATTTTTATTCATTATATATTATTTTTTATTTTTTATTTTTATTAACATATTTTCATTTATTTTATTTTGCTTTATTTATTTATTTTTATTCAATTTTATTTACTTCTTTACTATTATTTATTTTTTTATTTATATTTATTTATTTTTTATTTATATTTACTTATTTTGGATTTATAATTTATTATTTATTTATTTATTTTTAATTATTTATTTACATTAATTTTTATTTATTTATTTTATTTACTTGATTTTATTTATGTTTTATTTATTTATTTGGTTACTTTATTAATCTGTTTACATTATTTTACATCATTTTATTTTTTTATTAGTTTACATCATTTATTTATTAGTTTACATCATTTTATTTATTAATTCTAATATTTTATTTATTTATATTTATTTATTTTTAATTATTTATATTTATTCAAGAATTATTATTTATTCATTTTTATTTATTTATATTTATCTATTTTAGTTATATTTTATTTATTTATTATTTATATATTTTTATTTATCATAATATTTTTATTTATTATTATTTATTTTTAACTGTCACATTTATTTTAAATTATTTTAATTTTTATTTATTTATTCGTCTTTCTTTATTCATATTAATAAAAATAACCAAATACATAAATAAAAATAATTAATAAAAACAAATAATTAAGATAAAATAAATTAAATAAAGATAAATTTAAATAAATAAGTAGAGATAAATAAATATCAATAAATATTAAATAAATAAATATAAATAGAAAAATAAATAATAATAAGTAAAAAAACTTAATGAAAACAAATATAGGAAAATAAAATAAATGAATATATATGTTGGGAGTTATCTCCCTTTTTTTGTTGTTCTTTGTTATATGTTTGTATGGAGTTTAGTCTTTCTCTTCTTACCTTGGTTTCTTCGAGGTGTCCTTCAGATCGCTTCGCGGATGATGTGCTATCTTTGTATAGTTATTATTTTTAAGTATTGATATCTCTCAGAAAGGCGTATAGAGACGAGATCGGTAATTTCTTCACTTTAATTAGTACTTAGTATTATAAAGATCAGTACAAAATTAACAAGTTACAATGATAGAAAACGAATCACTCTTGAATCAGTCTATATGGGGAACACGGAAGCGATGGGAGATGCACTCTCCCTTGAAGGACACAGTTCTGACTCTCCTCTCCTCGTAGGTCTCTAACTCGTCGAACCCCCAAGAAAAACTTGCTATCTGCAATCTCCACCTCCTTCTTGCCTTATTGGAAGGACTAATCAGCAAGGCCTCCCCTTCAAGTAGCTGATTGGAAGGACTGTAGTGGGTGTGATTCAAATCTCTCCTTAGAGGACTTGATAGGAGGTGATCTTAGGAGGGTGTGTGAAAGACCCCTCCCAAACATAATTGACTGGAGGTTGAAGAAGTACATCACTTGAGCCAATTCCCAAATTCCTGGAACTTCCCAGAAAACACCTTCTTGAGAAGGCGGAGCTATAGAATCAGCTGCTGTAAGCATTTAGACTGTGCTGACTCATGTTTTGGTTAGCTTCAATTGCGAGGCCATTATTTCTCACTTTTACGACTGTTTTTATGGCTTAAACACGATATACTGCAATGGTTCATGTAAACATCCCGTACTGATAACATGACACAACAGCATTTGGGCGTTATCACTGTGTTCTTTGCCTCTCTCATTATTCTTATTTCTCTCTCCTTCTTTCTCCTAACTTCTCTCTCTCTCTCTCTCTCTCTCTCTCTCTCTCTCTCTCTCTCTCTCTCTCTCTCTCTCTCTCTCTCTCTCTCTCTCTCTCTCTTTTCTATCTAATTTCCCTATCTATTCTACACCACAACATCACTCGGTCACGCTACCTCACACTGCCCTCAGTGTGACAAAAAGAATATGTTTCAATGGATGATTGCAAAATCACAAATCAAATAAAGTATTTATATGATTGCCCATTAAGTCAATTCTCGAAAAATATTTAAATTGCACAAACTGTGTCAATGCACTAATGCAAAAAAATCAATTAAGAATATATGGTAGAAAATTCACATATATTATATCATGAATCAAAAGAGATACACATACATACATACATGTATATATATATATATATATATATATATATATATATATATATATATATATATATATATATATATATATATATATATAATGAATTATGATACTGTAAAAATGGTTAATTGTTTTAACACATAATGCAAATAATAATACATAAAGAATTCAGTGGTAAAGTATGTCTATAAGATAATTTTACTCTTCATTGGCCCTTTTTATTTTTTGTTATAATCTCCTCGACATTTGAAATTACCACACGTTTGACCAAACTTGCAAACACTATTATTACAATAATGATTATGACCAAATTGAACAGAGACAAAATTGGTGAAACATTTTCTTTGTAATAGAAAAATTCGTCTACTAAAGCCAACTCATTTATTTGTTTTAACTCTAACTGAGACAGTTTAAATTCTTTAACTTCACTAGAGTAGTTCATGTATGGGTGATTTTTATGGATTGTGACTTCTGTGAAGACATGAGGTTCATAATATAATTTATTATGAATATCTAACTTGCAAGTCTTATCAAAAGCATCGACATTATTGAAATTAATTTCACTACTTATATTATGGCAATTAATAGTTGCTGTTACTGAACTCAGTGAAAACACAAAAACTGACTGTTCTACTAGGATGGAAACAAAATCATGTTTGGATAATTGTGTACACAGTACTGTCTCTTGATTTTTGTTTTCAATTATTTCTTGAACACAAGGATAGGCATTAGTAGTTTCATACAGGTTGTTAAGGTTGCAAATATACTCTTTATCTTTCAAAAGTATACAATCTCTTAACTGAGCATCAGTAATAAATGACAACATTAGTCCATGTTCTTCTAATGCAAAATTGATGTGGTTGACATTTGAGATAATTACGTTTTCCTTTATCAACATGGGAAAAGGATGTATGGACATCAGTACATCTGTCTCTTTTTGATTAAAAGGTAAAATTAGAAGGATCTTATTTTTAACTACCTTGGTGGTTATCAAATTATAATAGACCATTATATCCTTTACCATAGGGGTTAATGTCCTTCTGCCAAAAAATCACTAATTATGCCCTCTAATTCTCTTGGGTTTATTAATGTTGGACTTAATATTCCTTTATAGGCTAACAAAATGGCATTTAACAGATCTTTATGGTCTTGCAATACAATTCTAACATTGTTCATAAATGTACTTAAATGTTGTTCATCTGTTATTATCTTAATCTCTTTGGTAATATTTGTGTTCACTTGATTAATAAATTCCTTTATTTTTTTCAATTCATCACTGTTTAAGTTTTGAGAGCTTATAATCTTATTTAACACAATGCCCCCTGTTGCTGCCCATTTCTCCAGTTTGTCTATACGGGCACTTTCTTTTTCTACATTAGAGTCTGTCGCGACTCCAAATAATTGATTAAGTGCTGTTCCTATAAAAGGTAAAAGGGATCGTTTGGATCTTGTATTTAACACACTTCCTATGTCATTATCTAGTTTTTCCAACAATGGTAAAACACTGTTATTTTCACTTTTCCTAATTAATGATTTTAATTCCCTTTGGACATCTTTCAATGTCATTTCATTGATAAGCACTGATGTAATGTCAATACTCACTATGCCCAAGTCCTTTATTAATTTCACAGATCCCTTTTTCTCTAGTAGTGCACCCTTCCGGATCACCACCTCAGATGATACAAAAAGCAGTGTTATGATAACCAAGAAGAACCGCATGTTTGTATCTGTAAGAATAAGCCTTATCAGATATTCTGTATACATTAGGTATTTTAATGCCTAAACATTGTTTATATCTAACAGTTCAACACTTTACATAAATTTATCTTTTTCTTAAATTGTATTTGTTATTTATTGGTTCCTGTTTATCTTCTTTCAGTAATTCAACTATTCTCTTATTGGACCAAGAGTCTGTTTTTATTACCTTTACATGATTGGTATGAACAATTCTTTCTTTTAGATCAATCTCACTTATGATCTTTATCATATTTAACTTCAACATTTCTAATACCCTATAAGGACCTTGAAACTTTGGGGATACTTTTACATTAGGACCTTCTGGAACATGATTCTGAACATATACCTGAGCACCTACTACAATTTTTGGTTTAGCTGTATTTTTGTCATAGTACTTTGCTTGGACACTCTGAGCTTCCTTAAGTCTAGCCCTCGTCTGTTTGATCGTTTCATACGTACGTCTAGTTTTCCAGGCAATATAGTCATCGTAGTTATAAGTATGTCGGGGTGGTGTGGCATCATCTAGTAACGTATCTGGTAGTCTCTTTTCGTATCCGTATAACAAGTAGTGTGGTGATTCTCCTACTGTCTCATTTACAGTATTGTTTATAGTAAACTGTACGTCTTCCAAAGCTAAATCCTAGTCTTCTGTATTAGGTTTAACTAAAGTTTTCAGGATATCCTTTACTTTACGATTCGTTCTTTCTGCTGCTCCATTTGAACTTGGTTTATATGCTGTGATTTGACATTTATTTGTCTCATAAAATTCACATAATTTTCTTAAAAGTTCACTAGTAAATTCTGCTGCGTTATCAGAAAGAAGAACTTGTGGACATTCATGTCCACAAGTTCTTCTTTCGGAATCTTGTTGAAAGTTTGTGCGCTGTTTTTCTTCAATCACTCGATGCAATGTCGCAAACACTGGACTTATTATCGCTGTCGGCGTCTTGCTCAATTTGTTGACGGTAACAGTTCAAAATGTTTTTGCTTCGGGACACTAAAACGATTTTTATTCACACTCGATGTTCTTGTTGTAAGCTGATATTCATAACTTTTTGTTAGCTGGAGTGTTTTTATTTCTTCAGATATAGTTGGTCGTCGTCGTAAAAAATCTAAGTTCGTTTTGTAGAATTTCGTTTTACTGTAACTTAAATAATTGCACTGATAATTTCATTAATGTTCGTTTGTTTCGTCTCGCCTTCTGGATCCAAGTAAGCTGCCACCATTTGTTGGGAGTTATCTCCCTTTTTTTATGTTCTTTGTTATATGTTTGTATGGAGTTTAGTCTTTCTCTTCTTACCTTGGTTTCTTCGAGGTGTCCTTCAGATCGCTTCGCGGATGATGTGCTATCTTTGTATAGTTATTATTTTTAAGTATTGATATCTCTCAGAAAGGCGTATAGAGACGAGATCGGTAATTTCTTCACTTTTATTAGTACTTAGTATTATAAAGATCAGTACAAAATTAACAAGTTACAAAGATAGAAAACGAATCACTCTTGAATCAGTCTATATGGGGAACATGGAAGCGATGGGAGATGTACTCTCCCTTGAAGGACACAGTTCTGACTCTCCTCTCCTCGTAGGTCTCTAACTCGTCGAACCCCCAAGAAAAACTTGCTATCTGCAATCTCCACCTCCTTCTAGCCTTATTGGAAGGACTAATCAGCAGGGCCTCCCCTTCAAGTAGCTGATTGGAAGGACTGTAGTGGGTGTGATTCAAATCTCTCCTTAGAGGACTTGATAGGAGGTGATCTGAGGAGGGTGTGTGAAAGGCCCCTCCCAAACATAATTGATTGGAGGTTGAAGAAGTACATCACTTGAGTCAACCCCCAAATTCCTGGAACTTCCACAAAGACACCTTCTTAAGAAGGCGGGGCTATAGAATCAGCTGTTGTAAGCATTTAGACTGTGCTGACTCATGTTTTGGTTAGCTTCAATTGCGAGGCCATTATTTCTCACTTTTACGGCTGTTTTTATGGCTTCAACACGATATACTGCAATGGTTCATGTAAACATCCCGTACTGATAACATGACACAACAGCATTGGGCGTTATCACTGTGTTCTTTGCCTCTCTCTTTATTCTTATTTCTCTCTCCTTCTCTCTCCTAACTTTTTCTCTCTCTCTCTCTCTCTCTCTCTCTCTCTCTCTCTCTCTCTCTCTCTCTCTCTCTCTCTCTCTCTCTCTCTCTCTCTCTCTTTTCTATCTAATTTCCCTATCTATTCTACACCACAACATATATATATATATATATATATATATATATATATATATATATATATATATATATATATATATATATATATATATATATAAATATATAAAAATAAATAAATAAATAATAAATGATAAAAAATAAAAAAGTAAATATAAAAATAAATAAATAAAAACAAATAAATACAAATAGTTTAGATAAAATTAAATAAAAATAAATAAAATAATAAGTAAATAAATCAAATTTGATAATTATAATCCAAAAATAATAAATAGAACAAATGAAAGTAAAAAACAAAATTGAATAAAGATAAATAAATAAAAATAAACAGAACTAAATAAAAAATAAATAATAATGAAACAAAAAATAAATATAATAAATAAAAAAATATAGAACAGAAATAAATCAATAAAGATAAAAATTAATAAAAAATAAATAAAAATAAATGAATAAATAAAAACTGAAATAAATTAATTAATAATAAGTAAATAAAAATAAATAGATAAAAATATATAAGAATAAATAAATAAAAATAAACAAAACTAAATGAGTAAATAAAAAATAAGATGAATGAAAATAAAAAATAAAATTAAATAAAAAATAAAGATAAGTAAATTAAATACATAAAAATAAATAAAAATATACTAATAAAGATATGAAAATCCAAATACAAAAGAATATAAAAATAAAAATAAGTATAAATAAATAAAAAAGAAATAAAATAAGCGAACGTAACAAAAATAATTAAAACAAATAATTAAAAATTATTAAAATAAGTAAAACAAAAATAAGGAAAATAAAAAATAAATAATAATAAACAAATCTATAAATAAAAACATAAAAATCAAAATAAATAAAAATAAATGAAAATAAATAAAAATAAATAAAAAGAAAAGAAAAATAAATAAATAAAAATGAATAAAATAATAAAAGTAGATAAAAAATAAATTAAAATAAAAGAAATAAAAAATAAAAAATAAATGAAAATTTAAATAAAAAAAATAAAAATTAATAAAAAATAAATGAAAAAAAAGGAAATAGTAAAATATAAATAAAAAATAAATAAATAGAAATAAATAAAAAATAACAATAAATAAAAAATAATCAATTGTAAAAAATAAATAAAAATAAATAAAAGATAATATAATAAATAATAAAAAATAAATAAATAAATAAATAAAAACATACATAAATAAATGAAAACAAAGAAAAACAAGGAAAAAGAATAAATCAATTTTAAAAAATAAATAGATAGATAAACAAATAAATGAAAAACAAACAAAAAATGAGGAAAAATTAGTAAATAGATTAAGAAAGAATAAAAAAATAACTACAAATGAAATAAATTTATATAAAACAACTAAACAAATAAATAAAAATAAATAAAAAAATCAATGAATAAAATTAAAATATTATATGAAAATAAATAAACAAAAATAAATAAATCAGTAAAGCTAAATAAAGAAAAATAAATAAAAAAAAAAAAATAAACAAATAAAAAATAAATAAATAGAAATATATTAAAAAATATAAAAAAATCATAATTTAAAAATAATAAAAAGAAATAAAAAGAAATGAAAATCAGTAAAAAAATTTATAAATAAAATAATTTAAAAAATAAATAAAAATAAATAAATATAAATATGAATAAAAAAATAAATAAATAAAATTAAAAGAAAATATAAAATAAATAAAATAAATATAAATTATTAAAAAATATAAATATATACAAATAAAAAAATTAAAATAAGTAATAATTAATAAATAAAAAATAGATAAATAAAAAGAAAATAACTAAGATTAAATAAAAAAAATATAAAAATAAATAAATAAATAAAATAAATAAATATATAGAAAATAAAAATAAATAAATATAAGTATATATAAGTTAACCAGACCACTGAGCTGATTAACAGCTCTCCTAGGGGTGGCCTGAAGGATTAGAATTATTTTATGTGGCTAAGATCCAATTGGTTACTTAGCAGCGGGACCTACAACTTATTGTGGAATCCGAACCACATTATACCGAGAAATGAATTTCTATCACGAGAAATAAATTTCTCTAATTCTTCATTGGCCGGCCGGAGAATCGAACGCGGGCCCAGCACAGTGCTAACCGAGAACGATATCGACCCGTCCAATGAGGTACTATAAATATATATAAATGAAAATTAATAAATGAACATAAATAAAGATAAATAAAGTAAATAAATAAATAAAAAATATAATGATAAATAAAAATACAAAAAATAAATAAATTATAATAGATAAAAATAAACAAATAAATAAAAATAAATAAATGATAATGAATAAATATAAAAAATTTAATAAATGAAAATAAATAACAATAAATAAAAACAAACGAAAGTAAATAAAAAGAATTAATAAAAATAAATAAAAAACAATAAATAGAAATTAAAATACAAAATAAATATAAAATAACTATAAATAAATAAAAATAAACCAAAATAAATCAAATTGAATAAATGAAAAAAAGGAAAATAACTAAAATATATAAAAAAAATTTAATAAAAATAAATAAATCAAAACAAATCAAAATAAATAAATAAAAATTGATAAAAATAAATAAATACAACTAATTAACAAGAATATTTTTATATCTTTATTTAATCTTTTGTATTATTATAAAATTTTATATTTATATTTGTTTTAATTGTCATCTTATTTCATTTCATATTTTTTCGTTTTTTTTTTCTTTTTGTTTAATTATTGTTATTGTTTTTTATTTACTTGTATCATAATTTTCTTCATCGTAATTCAATGGTATTTGTCATTTGATTTAAAAATAAAAATTACAAATAAAAATATAAAACAACAATGGTAAATAATAATCAATTTTAAAAAAACTAGGTTCTAAAAATATATCAGAAAACGTTGACCTAAAATCATTCATCAAAAAGAGGGCAAAATTACCAACAAATTTATATTTAAATTTAAATGTTTTTTTTTTAGCTTTGTATACGTTATATTCATTTTCCTATTTTTAGGTGATTTTTTTAAATTGATTTTTCATTTAAATATTGATTGTTTTTTAACGTTTTTTTTAAATAAAATTCGGTTATAAGAATATATCTGTAAAAGTTAAACTAAATTCATTCATCATAAAGAGGGCAAAATTCCCAAATATATTGTATTCAAAATTGACTTTTTTTTTTTTTAGTTTTTATGTTACTTTTTTTCCTTTTTTTATGTAATTTTTGAAATTGGTTTTTTATTTAAATATTGACTGTTTCTTAACGGAGTTTTTTTTATATAATTCTGTTAAAATAATATAACAGTAAACGTTAAACTAAAATCAGTCATCAAAAAGAGGGGAAAACTCCCAAAAAATATTGTATTCAAATTTAAATATTTTTGAAACTTTTACATATCTGACTTATTTTCCTTTTCTTAATGATTTTTTAAATTTATTTTTTACTGAAATCTTGAATGTTTTTAACAGTGTTTTTATATACAAAACGTATATGACCATTTAGCCTTTAATTTTATTATTATTATTATTATTATTATTATTATTATTATTATTATTATTATTATTATTATTAAAAAGGATGGCTGTATTATGCGAATTTATCTTATATAGTGTCTTTTCTATTCTCCTTATGATTCGCTTTTCAGGCTCAGCGATGTTAGTCAGTAACTGGCCGATATTCATGTTGGAAAAGGACAGTGTGCGGAATATTGGAAGTCTTTTATTACAATATTCAATCAGAAATCGTTCGTCTGGGTTCAAGTTCTATTGTAGGTACCGTCGACATGTTTCGACCAGCTCATTGGTCATCCTCTGGACGTGGTTGCAGAAGGTCTGAAGAAACGAGGTGCTCGGGTTGGTATTTATAGGGGAGGTCATGATCGGTGCTGAATTATGATTGGCTGCCCGGGGCATGTACCCTCGGGCGGAGCCTTCCCATCCAAGTTCTGTTTTCGTCTTGCGTGCGAGCGGCGTTGTAGTGCTGAGGATGAAGAGAAGAATTTCGATCCTCGGATGCCGAATTTTGATTTGCTCGTACGCTATGGGGATCGCTCGATGCATGTCTCCTGGCTGCCGTGGGGAGGAGAAAGGTTTCTTGCGTAATGTTGAGTGTTGGTTTCTCCTTCCCAATGTGCAATGCTTCCAAGAGGCGTAGGCGGCGGTGGTCGGTAATTTGGTCAATTACTTTGATGTTCGTGATTATGTCTTTTCTTGCTATTTTCTGGTTATGGACGGTCCTGGCATGATTAAAGATAGCCCCCTCTTGGGCGTGGCAGGAAATCCTTTTGGAGAAACGCATGGTGGTCATACCGATGTAAGAACCGAGGCATCCTCGGACGGGGCATGAGTACCGGTATACCACGTTGGTTTTCTTCAAGGGGTCCTGCTGAGGGGGGGCTGGGTTGTTGCGCATAACCAGGCTGCTCGTCTTTCTGCTCTTGTAATAGATAACCAGATGTATGTTTCTGTTGGAGTCAACAGGGCTGACATTATTCTTGATGATGTTTTTGAGGGCGCGCTCGTCTTCTTTATATTTATGATGAAATTGCCCTTTGTAGAAGAGCTCTATGCGTTCAGGGGCATCGGGGCGAGGTTCCTGACGGTATCATCTATCGATGTTCGCCTTGATAGATTCTTCTATATCCCGGTTTGGGTGTCCATTGTTGACGAGGGTTTGGGCTACACGTTTTCATTTATATTTATTTATATGTTTTATTTTATTTTATTTATTTTAAATTACGTATTTTTTTTATTTTTGTATTATATTAATATACTTATTTGCGTTTATTTTATTTTTTTTTTATTTATTTATTTTTAGTTTTTATTTATTTTATTTATTATTTTTATTTATTTATTTTCATTTAAATATTTTCCTTATTTTATTTTTCTTTACCTGTTTACTAATATTTAATCAAATTTATTTAATTATTTATTATTTATTTATTTTTATATATTTTTTCATTTATACTTATTATTTATTAAATTGTATTTATTTATCATATATTTATTTGTTTTTATTTATTTATTTTTAATTATTTTATTTATTTATTTTTGTTTATTTACGAATTATTTTATATTTATTTTAAATTATTTTTATTAATTCTAATTATTATTTTTTATTTATATATTATTTATTTATTTTTAATTATTTATATTTGTTTTTGAATAATTTTCATTTATTTGTTTTCTTTAATAATTTATTTATTACTTTTTTCTATTCAATTATTTTTTATATATCATTATTTATTTTTTTATTTTTTTTATTTTTAGTTATTCTTATTAATTTATTTGTATTTATTAATTTTTATCTGTTTTTATTTATTTATTATTGCTTTCATTTATTTATTTTTTTTATTTCTATTTATATTTTTCTATTTATTTTTGAGGTATTTTTATTTTTACTTATTTATTTTTATTAATTTTTATTTATTTTAATTATTTATGTATATTTTATATTTCTATTTTTATTTAATATTATTTAGTAATTATTATTTATTTTAATTTCATAATTTTCTTTTATTTTTACTTATTATAATTTATTTCTATTCTTATTTATATTTATTCATTACCATTTATTTTTTTATTTATTTATTTTATGTATTTTAATTTATTTATTATAAATTATTTGTTTTTATTTTTTTATATATCTATTTTAATTTATGTTCTTTTATTTTCATTTTTATTTATTTATTTTTATTTATATTTTTATTTCCATTTATTTTAATTTTTATTTTTAGTTATTTTATGTATTATTTATTATATTTTTTATTTATTTTATTTATTTTTATTTATTTATTTTTACCTAATAACTTTTTTATTTTTATTTGTTTTCGTTTATTTTTATTTAATTTTTATATTTTTTTGTTGTATATTTATATTCATTTTTTCCTTTTTTACTTATTTTTCTTTTATTTTTCTTGATTAAATTTTTTTTATTTGTTTTTATTTATTTTAATTTATTTTTATTTACTTAAATTTACTCTTTACTTTTTATTTAAATTTATATTTTTATTTTTATTTGTTTATTTATTTATTTGTATTAATTTTATTTTTTTATTCTATATGGTTTTATTAATTTAGTTTTATTACTTTATTTATTTTTATTTTTATTTATGTACCTTTATTTATTATTTTATTTTTATTTATCTTATATTTTATTTATTTACTTTTATGCATTTATTTATCTTTGTTTATTCATTTAATTATTTTATACTTATTTTTTATTTGTTTTTTATAATATTTATTATTATTTTTATTTATATATCTAATATATTCATTATGTTTTGCCCATTTTTTATTAGATTTTCATTTTTTATTTCTTTATTTATCTTTGATTAATTTATATTATTTTTTCTGATATTTATTTTGTTTTTCATTAATGTATGTATTTTTTATTTATTTGTTTCTTTAATTTTTATTTATTTTCCATTTATTCTTTATTTTTTTCTATTTTTATTTTTATTCATTTTTACTGGTAATCTATTTTTATATTTATTTTTGTTTAGTTTCTTCTATTTTTATTTGTTTTTGTTTATTTATTAATTTATTTTAATTGTTTTTATTTACTCCTATTTATTTTATTTACTTTTATTTATTTTATTTTTTAATTTTATTTATTTACTTTATTTATTTATTTTTATTTTTTATGATTTTTTTATTTTTCATAATTATTTATTTTTATTTATTTCATTTATTTTTTCTATTTAATTTTTTTTTCTTTTCATTGAAATATATTTATTTTTATTTAGTTTTATTTCTATTTATTTCTTTAAATTTATTTTTCATTTTCATTTATTTATGTTTATTTATTTATTTATTCATTTGTTTTGTTATAAGATCTTGTCCTCTAGTGTATGTTTTTAGTCTCACTTCTTACCTTGGTTTCTTCTAGATGTGTCCCTTAGCATCGCTTCACTGATGATGTACTATCTTCTTTATATTAATTAATTTAAGTATTGATATCTCTCAGAAAGGTGTATAGAGACGAGATCGGTAATTTCTTCATTTTGATTAGTACTTAGTATTATAAGGATCAGTACAAAATTAACAAGTTACAATGATAGAAAACGAAATCACTCTGGAGCTATTAACTTGGCTCAGTCTATATAGGGAACACTGAAGCGCAGGGAAACATACTCTCCCTTTTAGGACACAATCTTGATCTGTTCTTTCCTGGCGTTCTCCACCTTGCTGAACCCCTGAGTTTCTTGTTATCTGCAATCTCCACCTCCTTCTAGCCCTATTGGAAGGATTTATGAGCAAGGCCTCCCCTTCAAATAGTTGATTGGAAGGACTGTAGTGGGTGTGATTCAAATCTCTCCTTAGAGGACTTGATTGTAGGTGATCTGAGGAGGGTGTGTGAAAGACCCCTCCCTAATATGTTTGATTGTAGGGTGTAGAAGTACATCACTTTGTCCAGCCCCCAAGTTCCTGGAATTTCCATGAAAACGCCTCCTCGGAAGGCGAGGTTATAGAACCAGCTGCTGTAAGCTTTTTGGCTGTGCTGACTCATGATTTGGTTAACTTAATCGCGAGGCCATTATTTCTTACTTTTACGACTGTTTTTATGGCTTCAACACGATATACTGCTTTTGAGTTCATGCAAAAATCCTGCCTCGATCAGCGTATTTGAACCACGATAATAACAACAGCTTTTAGGCATTATCACCGTGCTCTCTGCCTCTCTTTTTATTCTTACGTCTCTCTCCTTCTCTCTACTAACTTTTTCTCTTTTCTATATTTCTCTCTCTCTCTTTTCTTTTTCTCTTTTCTATCTAATTTCCCTATATATTCTACACCACAACATCACTAGGTCACGCTACCTCACACTGCCCTCAGTGTGACAAAAAGAATACAGCTCAATGGATGATTGCAAAATCACACAAACAAAATAAAGTATTTTTATGATTGCCCATCAAGTAATTTCTCAAAAAAAACTATTTAAATTGCATAAACTGTGTCAATGTGCTAATGTAAAAAAATCAAATAAGAAGATATGGTAGAAAATTCACACATTATATCATGAATTAAAAGAGATACATATATACATATACATATATAATGAATTAACATACTGTAAAAATGGTTAACTGTTTTAACATATAATGCAAATAATAATATACAAAAAATTCAGCAATAAATTATATCTATCAGACCATTGGCCCTTTTTATTTCTGTTATAATCCTCTCAATATTTGAAATTACCACACGTTTGACCAAAATTGCAAACACTATTATCACAATTATGATTATGACCAAATTGAATAGAGACAGAATTGGTGAAACATTTTCTTTGTAATAGAAAAATTCATCTACTAAATCCAACTTATTTATTTGTTTTAACTCTAACTGAGACAGTTTAAATTCTTTAACTTCACTAGAGTAGTTCATGTATGGGGCATTTTTATGGATTGTGATTTCTGTGAAGACATGAGGTTCATAATATAATTTATTAGGAATAACTAACTTGCATGTGTTATCAAAAACATGGACATTATTGAAATTAATTTCATTACTTATATTATGGCAATTAATAGTTGCTGTTACTGTATTCAGTGAAAATACAAAAATTGACTGTTCTACTAGGATGGAAACAAAATCATGTTTGGATAATTGTGTACACAGTACTGTCTCTTGATTTTTGTTTTCAATTATTTCTTGAACACAAGGATAGGCATTAGTAGTTACGTAAA
This sequence comes from Macrobrachium rosenbergii, assembly GCA_039081455.1. Lineage (NCBI taxonomy): Eukaryota > Metazoa > Arthropoda > Malacostraca > Decapoda > Palaemonidae > Macrobrachium > Macrobrachium rosenbergii. The sequence continues at coordinate 51,477 of JANJGK010000526.1, read as the reverse complement.
GGTTGTCAAGGTTGCAGATATACTCCTTATCTTTCAAAATTATACAATTTCTTAACTGAACATCAGTAATAAATGACATCATTAGCCCATTTTCTTTTAATGCAAAATTGATGTGGTTAACATTTGAGATAATTACGTTTTCCTTTATCAACATGGGAAAAGGATGTATGGACATCAGTACATCTGCCTCTTTTTCATTAAACGGTAACACTGGAATAATCTTATTTTTAACTACCTTTATATCCTTTATATCCTTTACCATAGGGGTATAATGTCCTTCTATCAAAAAATCACTAATTGTGCCCTCTAACTCCCTTGGGTTAATTAATGTTGGGCTTAATATTCCTTTATAGGCTAACAAAATGGCATTTAACAGATCTTTATGGTCTTGCAATACAGTTCTAACATTGTTCAAAAAGGTATTTAAATATTGTTCATCTGTTATTATCTTAATCTCTTTGGTAATATTGCTGTTCACTGCATTAATGAATACTTTTATTTTTTCTAATTCTTCGTTATTTAACTTTTGAGACTGTATGATTTTATTTAGTACAATGCCTCTTGTTGCTGCCCATTTCTCGAGTTTGTCTATACAGGCCCCTTCCTTTTCTACATTAGAATCAGTAGCTACACCAAACAATTGATTAAGTGCTGTTCCTTTAAAAGGTGAGAGGGATCGTTTGGATCTTGTATTTAACACACTTCCTGTGTCATTATCTAGTTTTTCCAACAATGGTAAAACACTGTTATTTTCACTTTTCTTAATTAATGATTTTAATTCCCCTTGAACGTCTTTCAATGTCATTGATTAGCACTGATGTAATGTCAATACTCACTATTCCAATGTCCTTTATTAATTTCACAGATCCCTTTTTCTCTAGTAGTGCACCTTTCCGGATCACCACCTCGGATGACACATAAAGCAGTGTTATGATAACCAAGAAGAACCGCATGTTTGTATCTGTAAGAATGAGCCTTATCAGATATTCTATATACATGAGGTATTTTAATGTCTACATATTGTTTATATATAACAGTTCAACACTTTACATAAATTTATCTTTTTCTTAAGTTGTTTTTGTTATTTATTGGTTCCTGTTTATCTTCTTTCAATAATTCAACTATTCTTCTATTTGACCAAGAGTCTGTTTTTATTACCTTTACATGATTGGTATGAACAATTCTTTCTTTTAGATCACTCTCACTTATGATCTTTAGCATATTTAATTTTAACACTTCTAATACCCTATAAGGACCTTGAAACTTTCGGGATACCTTTACATTAGGATATTATAGCAATGTAGTAATCAGTTGTGATAATGAAGGGAAATTAGTAAATGAGGTACTGTTGTTAAACAAAATAAATAAAGTAGATATAAATGATATAATAGCAGTAACTGAAGAAACTAGTATGGATGCAGAACACTGTTACTTTGCAGAGATAAAAGATGAAGAAATATGTTGTGTAAGCACTGCTGATGATAATAAAGTACAATTTATACTAAACAGACAGGTAATTTTGCATCCAAAGTGTTTAACAAAAATACATCTAAGGGGAAAGGAAGAGATAGAAGTTAAAGACGTTCTTTTACTAAATGAAGAGTTACCAGAATCTGTCAGGATGGATAATTCTTTAGTCCACATGAAGGGTGATACTTGTGAAGTTTATGTCCAGAATTATTCTGATAACAAACTAACACTATATGCAGGCATTGTCTTTTGCAAAGGAATACCTATTAACAATCCATTACTAACATTAGAAGAAGAAGCATTTTTCTCTGTAACTGGCCAAACATCTGAATTAAACAAAGAAGTGAATAAAACAGATTTTCCAGAAAACAAAGATAGATTAATTCAAGCACTAGAAAAATACAGAGATGTAATAGCAATAGAAGGAGATAAATTAGGTAGAACAAATGTCCTAAGACATAAAATTGTATTAGATGATGGAACAAAACCATTCTTTATTCCTAATTACAGATTACCAATAAGCCAAAGACCCATAGTTGATAATTTAATAGAAGAAATGAAGAAAGATGGGGTAGTCATTCCTTCTAAATCTCCATATAATTCTCCATTACTACTTGTTCCAAAGAAAGATGGAAATTGGAGACTTGTGATAAATTATAGAAAGTTAAATTCCAACACCATCCCCGATAGAATGCCAGTGCCAGTGATTCAAGATATGTTAGCTCAATTAGGAGGTGCAAGGATATTTTCATCTTTAGATTTACTTAGTGGATACTGGCAAGTACCTTTAGGGGATATAGAAAATGTTGCAGTTTACTTAGATGATTTTAGCAAAGATTTAGAAAGTCACCTCAAAACTTTAGAAATAGTCCTGGAAAGATTAAGATGAGCAGGATTAAAAATCAAATTAACTAAATGTCAATTCTTAATGAAATCTTTGGAATACTTAGGACATGTAATTAGTGAAGATGGTCTGCGAATGCAAGCAGGCAAGATAAAGGCAATAGTTGAATGTCCAATTCCTACCAATTTGAAAGCATTGAGAAGATTCCTAGGAATGGTAGGCTACTATAGACCTTTCATTAAGGGCTTTGCTACAATAGCCAAACCATTAACAGAATTAACAAAGAAAGATGTCAAATATGAATGGAATAAAGAACAAGAGACAGCCTTCCAAATACTAAAGAGTAAAATGACCAGAAATCCAGTACTAGTCTACCCAGATTTCTCCAAAGACTTTTACTTAGCCTGTGATGCCTCAAATACCGGGCTAGGGGCTGTATTATTGCAAAAGGACAAAACAAAAATGAGAGCAGTATATTATGTCAGTAGAGTTTTGAATGCTGCAGAGAGAAATTATAGCACAATGGAAAGAGAATGTTTACCATTATACTGGGGTATAAAGAAATTTAGACACATAATCTTAGGACATAAAGTCAATGTACTTACTGGTCACAAACCAATTTGTGATTTGTTTAAGAAGAGAACTTTTACAAATAACATGAAGTTCAATAGATGTTTCATTAGTGTGCTAGAATTTGCACCAGAATTCAAATATATCCCAGGAAAATTTAATACACTAGCAGATGCATTATCCAGATCCCAAGAAAAAACAGAGAAATGTATTACCACTAATACTTTTTGTTTTAGCTGTCAAGTGGTAGATTTAGATTTATAAAGAGTACAAATACAACAAGGAATGGATACAGAAATCAGGAATATAATAGGACAACTAATGACAGATGAATCTTTAAAACCTGATTTTGTTTTAGTCAGTGGATTATTGTATAAAACACCAACAGAGAAGAATGGTTATTCTCGTCTATACATCCCAAAAACACTAATCAGAGAAGTTTTAGAACTAACACACTCATACAAGTTAGCAGGACATCCTGGAATCCAAAAGACAACTAGAATCCTAACCAGAAACTATTTTTGGCCCCATTGTAGTGAGGATGCCAAGAACTTTGTACAAAATTGTGTAGTTTGTAATAGAAATAAAGGTAACGTAAATCCAAAAGCTCCACTGGAAAAATACCCATCGGAGTTGAATCCATTTCAGGTCGTATCTATGACTTTTTAGGTCCATTTCCTACCACTGTTAGAGGGAATAAACAAATATTAGTCTTTTTAGACTATCTAACAAGATACGTAGAGATTGTACCAGTAAGAAACAGAGATGCAGTTACAGTAGCAGAAGCTCTTAAATCTAGAATTATTACGAGACATTCATGTTCACAAGTTGTTCTTTCTGATAACGCAGCAGAATTTACTAGTGAACTTTTAAGAAAATGATGTGAATTTTATGAGACAAATAAATGTAAAATCACAGCATATAAACCAAGTTCAAATGGAGCAGTAGAAAGAACGAATCGTAAGATAAAGGATATCCTGAAAACTTTAGTTAAACCTAATACAGAAGACTGGGACTTAGCTATGGAAGACGTACAGTTTACTATAAATAATACTGTAAATGAAACAGTAGGAGAATCACCACACTACTTGTTATACGGATACGAAAAGAGACTGCCAAATACGTTACTAGATGATGCCACACCACCCCGACATAAACTACTTATAATTATGATGACTATATTGCCTGAAAAACTAGACATACGTATGAAACGATCAAACAGACGAGGACTAAACTTAAGGAAGCTCAGAGTGTCCAAGCAAAGTACTATGACAAAAATACAGCTAAACCAAAAAATTGTACTAGGTGCTCAGGTATATGTTCAGAATCATGTTATCTGCAATCTCCACCTCCTTTTAGCCCTATTGGAAGGATTTATGAGAAAGGCCTCCCCTTCAAATAGTTGATTGGAAGGACTGTAGTGGGTGTGATTCAAATCTCTCCTTAGAGGACTTGATTGTAGGTGATCTGAGGAGGGTGTGTGAAAGACCCCTCCCTAATATGTTTGATTGTAGGGTGTAGAAGTACATCACTTTGTCCAGCCCCCAAGTTCCTGGAATTTCCATGAAAACGCCTCCTCGGAAGGCGGGGTTATAGAACCTGCTGCTGTAAGCTTTTTGGCTGTGCTGACTCATGATTTGGTTAACTTAATCGCGAGGCCATTATTTCTTACTTTTACGACTGTTTTTATGGCTTCAACACGATATACTGCTTTAAAGTTCATGCAAAAATCCTGCCTCGTTCAGCGTATTTGAACCACGATAATAACAACAGCTTTTAGGCATTATCACCGTGCTCTCTGCATCTCTTTTTATTCTTACGTCTCTCTCCTTCTCTCTGCTAACTTTTTCTCTTTTCTATATTTCTCTCTCTTTCTCTTTTTTTTCTCTTTTCTATCTAATTTCCCTATATATTCTACACCACAACAGTTTATTTATATTTATTTATTTACTTATTTTCATTTATTTACTTCATTATGTACTTGTTTTTGTTTATTTTTATTTGTTATTTTTATTTATTTTATTTATTTTAAATTATTTCATTTTATTAATTTTTTATTTTTGTTTATTTTGTTTTATATCTATTTATTTATTTTTTCTTTTTTTCTTTTAATTTTACATGTTTATTTATTTATTTCTTTATTATCATCTATTTTATTTACATATTACATTTATTTATTTGTTTTTGTCTATTACTTTTTTATCTTATTTACTTTCATTTACTTACTTTTTTGTTTGTGTTTATTTTTATCTATTTTTATTTATTTGTATTAATGTACTTATTTATTTATTTTTACTTATTTATTTAACTTTATTTTTAATTATTTAATTTAATTTAATTTTGTTTTATTTTTATTTACTTTTTAGGTATTTTTACTTACTTTTTATTTAATTTTACTTAATTTTATTTATTTAGTTTTAATTGTTTTCATTTTTTACATTTATTTATTATTATTTATTTTCATTGATTTTTTTATTTATTAATTTGGATATTTTATTTATTTTTATTTAATTTATGTTATTTTTTATTTATTTATATTTATTCATATATTTTATTTTTCTTTCTTTATTTATTTATTTTCATTCAATGTTATAAACTTATCTATTATTATTTATTTGTTTTTAATTATTTTTTATTTATTTATTTATATTCATTTAATGTATTTTTATTTTTATTTGTTTATTTACATTCATTTTTATTTATTTATTGTTATTAACTTATTTATATTTATTTTCATTTATTTATTTGGGTATTTTTATTAATATATTTATTTTTAATTAATCTTTATTTATTTATTTATTTATAGTTATTTATTTTTAATTATTTATATTTATTTACATATTATTATTTAAATTATTTTTATCTTCATTTATTTATTTTTATTTATTTACTTATTGTCTATTTTTTATTTATTTTTTATTTATTTTTATCATTATTTAATTTTAAATTTTCACTTATTTCTATTTAATTAATATTAATTTATTTTTATTTATTTAATTTTTTTCATACTTATTATTTTATTTGTATTTTTTTATCTATTTGGAATATTATTTTTATTTATTTATTTTTATTTAATAATATTTCTTACTTTTTATTTATTTTTTCTTTTTTGTAATTTTTATTTTTATTTATTAATTTTTATTTAATTTTTTATTTTTATTTTTTATATTTATTTTATGTTTTGATTTTAATATATTAATATTTATCTATTATTAACATTTATTTATTTATTTCCTATTATTTTTATTTATTATAATTTATTTGTATTTTTTTTTGCTTTTATTTATTTATTATTATTTACTTATTTTTTTTTATTTTATATGTTTTTATTTATTTTAATATTTGTATTTTTATTTATTTCTTTCTTACTTTAATCTATATGTATTTGTTTTATTAATTTTTATTTATTTATATTTTTTCTTTTTTACTTTTTCTTAGTTACTTTTATGTATTTTATTTTAATTTATATTATTTATATATTTAATTATTTTTATATTTTTATATATTTCTATTTATTAATTTTTAGTAATTTATTATTATTATTATTATTATTATTTATTTGTATGTGTTATTTTGATTTCTTTTTATTTAATTATTTTTATTTGTGTATATTATTTATTTTTATTTGCTCTCATTTATTTTTATTTATTTATTTTTGTTCATTTATATTTATTTATTTATTTGTTTATTTATTGATTTATTTATTTATTTATTTATTTTTATTTTTATTTTTTATAGTTATATTTTTTCTCATTTTTATTTATTCAATTTTTTATTTATTTTTTTTTATTTATTTATTTATTTCTATTTATTTATTTTTATTTTTATTAATCTTATTTCTTTTTATTCATTTTTATTTAATATTATTTATATAAACTTATTTTGATTTATTTATTTTTTTTTCTTTTTCGTTATTTTGTATTATTTGTTTTCATTTATTATTCTTTATTTATTTTAATTTATTTATTTTTATTTATTTACTTATATATACAGTATATTCATTTATTTATATTATAGATATTTACCTATTTTAATTGATTTATAATAATATTTATTATTTTTTCCTATTTTTTAAAATTTTTTTCATTTATTTATTAATTTCTTTTATTAATTTGTTTATTACTTTTTTCTCATTTTTTATTTGTTTATCATTTATTTATATATTTATTTATTTATTTATTTAATATTTATTTATTATTTATTTACTTTTTATTTATTTTATTCTATTTTTTTTATTTTTAATTATTTTTTGCTTATTGTTTATTATTTTTTCTTATTTAATCTTTACTTATTTTTTTATTTTATTTTCGTTTTTTATTTATTTTTATTTATTTTTTATGTTTTTTATTTATTTCCTTATTTTTCATCTTTTTATTTATTTTGTTCTTATTTTTATTAAGTTTTTATTTTCTTTATTTATTTATTTATTATTATTTTTTATTTTATTCACTTTTATTTTTTATTAATTTTTTTATGTTTATTACTTATTTGATTTATATTCGTTTATTTTTTTTTATTTATTTATTTCTACTTGTTATATTTATTTATTTTATTTATATTCATTCATTTCATTTAATTATATTTTTTATTTTATTTATTTCATTTATATTTATTTATTTATCTATTTTTATATTTTTAGATATTAATTCTTAAATGTTTATTAGCATATTTTCATTTATTTTTGTGAAGTATATTTATTTACCTTTATTTATTTATTTATTTTTATTTTTTTATTTTTATTTACTTTATCAATATTTTTATTTACTCTTTTATTTTTGTTAACTTTTTTAATTTATTTTCATTTATATTTGTTAATTAATTTATTTGTTAATTTTTATTTATTCAATAATATTTTTAATTCATTTATTTTGTATTTTTATTTATTTATATATTTTATTTATTTTTATATCTATTCATTTCTTGTTCTTTATTTGTTTTTATTTCATTGTTATTAATTTTTATTCAGTTTTATTTATTTTTATTGATTTATTTTAATTTATTTTTATTTTTACTTTTTATTTTTATTGATTTTTATTTTTTTTATTTTAATTTATTTATTTTTATTTAATTTCATTTATGATATTTATATTTATTTACTTTTATTTATTTATGTATTTGTATTTATTAGTTTTGTTTTTTATCATTTATTTTTTATCTTTATTTTTATTTATTATTATTTTTTTATTTTTATTAATCTATTTTTATTTATTCATTTTATTTTTCTTGTTCATTTTTCTCTTTTTTATTTTTTTTTAAATTATTTTTTTTTATTTATATTATATTATTTTTATTTATTTCTATTTATGTATTTTCATTTATTTTATTTTTCATTATTTATTTATTTTTATTCAATTTTATTTACTTATTTATTATTATTTTTTATTTACATTTATTTACTTTTGATTTATTTTTAATTATTTATTTTTTCTTAATATTTATTTCTTAATTTTTATTTATTTATTTACATTGCTGTATTCATTTTTATTTATCTTATTTATTTGTTTTTATTTATTTTTCTTATTTATTTACTTGGTTATTTTATTAATCTGTTTTCATTTATTTTTATTAATTTTATTTAGTCATTTTAATATTTTATTTGTCTATTTATATTTATTTATTTTTAATTATTTATATTTAATTATGTATTATTATTTATTCTTTTTTATTTATTTATATATATTTATTTATTTTATTTATTATTTATCATTATTAATTGTTTTTATTTTTTATTTATTTTAATTTATTTTATTTCTTCATTTTTTTATTTGTTTATTCTTTTTAATTTATTTATATTATTAAAAATAACCAATAAATAGATAAAAATAAATGTAAACAAATAAATAGAAATAAATATCATTAAATAATAAATAAATATAAATGAATAGAAAATAAATAAATTTAAATAAAAAAACTAAATAATAATAAATAAATAAAATTGAATAAAAATAAATAAGTAAATAGAGAAAAAGAAAATAAATTAAAAAATATTGATAAAATAAATGAATAAAAAATAATGTAAAATAAATAAAAATAATAAAATAAATAAAACTAATAAAACTAAAAAAAATATATATATATATATAAAAATAAGTAAATAAAAATAAATAATAAATAATCAAAGTAAAAAGTAAATATAAAATATATAAATAACAATACAAAATAAATTAAAAAAATTTAAATAAAAATCAATAAAAATAAATAGAAATAACTAAAAGTAAAAATAAAGAATAGTTAAGTAAATGAAAATAAATAAAACTAAACGAAAATAATTAATAATGATATAAAAAATAAATAAACAAAAATAAAACAAAAAATAAATAAAAATAAAATAAATTAATAAATAAAAGCAAAAATAAATTAATACAAAAATAAATAATTAAAAATCAAGCAATAAATAAATAAGAAAATATAAATCCAAATAAATAAAAATAAGCAAAAATAAGAGTAAATAAAAAATAATTAAGATGAACAAAAATCGAAAATAAAAATAAATAAATAAATATAAATAAATTAAATACATAAAAATAAATAAAAATATGCTAATAAAGATATGTAAATTAAAATTAAAAAATTAAAAATCAAATAATAAAAATAGATAAATAAATATAAATAAAATAAGTAAAAGTAACAAAAAATTATTATTTAATTTATTTATTCTATTTATTATTATTTATTTTTATTATTTTTGTATTTTTATTTATTTATTTTTATCTTCCCTTTTTATTGTCAATTATTTATCATTATTTATTTCTATATATTTATTTTTATTTACTTTATTTATTTTTCTTTTTTAGTTTTATTTATTTTCTTTATTTTAATTTGTTTTATATTATTAATTATTTATTTATTTTTATATATTTTAATTCATTTTATTTATATCTATTTATTTCTTTATTTATTTTTATTCAATTTTATTTACTTGTTAGTATTCATGTATTTTCTATTGATATTGAATTATTTTTTATTTATTTTTATTTTGTTTTTACTGATATTTGATTATTTATTTCTATTTATTTATTTGCATTTATTTTTATCAATTTATTTTACATCATTTTATTTTATTTTATTTTACTTATTTGTTTTTATTTATTTATTTTCATTTATTTATTTGATTTATTTTATTAATACAAATATATTAAGAAGAATAAATAAACTAATAAAAATAAATAAAATAAATTTAAAGAAATAAAAAAAATTAAAAAATAAACAAAAATAAATAAAAAAAATTTTAATAAATGAGTATATATAAATAATAACTAATAAAGAAAATAAAAAAATATGAATGAATAAAATTAATAAATAATAATATATTAATAAATATAAATAATTAAAAATAAATAAATCTAAGTAAATAAATAAATAAAATATTAAAATTAATAAATAAAATTAATTAAAATAAATGAAAGTAGATTAATAAAATAAACAAATAAATAAAATAAATAAAATAAAGAATTAAAAGTTAATGTAAATAAATAAATAAAAATATATAAGTAAATCAAATAAATAAATACCAAAAAATAATAAATAATTAAAAAAATAAAAAGTAAATAAATAGAAATAAAAAATAAATAAATAATAATTAACAAGTAAATATAATTTAATAAAAATAAATAAATAAACAAACAAAAATAAAATAAATGAAAAAGTATAAATAAAAATAAATAAATAAAAAATAATATAAAAAAATAATTAAAAATAATAAAAATAAAAAATAACAATAAATAAAATAAATCAAAATAAAATAAATAATAATAATAAAAATAAAAAATTAAAATAAATAAAAAAAATAAATAAATAAAAATAAATATATAAAAATAATAAAATTAAATAAAAAGAAGTGATAAAAAATTAGAAATTTAAAATAAAACAAATAAATAAAAATACATAAATAAATAAAAATAAATAAATATAAAGAGCATAAATAATGCTATATAAAAATAAATAAATAAAAATTAAAAAATAAAAATTAATAAAATAAATAAAAATAGATAAATGTATGAACTAAAAATAAATAAAAATTAAGATATAAAAATAAATTAAATTAAATAAAAAAATAATAATTAAATAAAAAAGAAACCAATATAAAAAAATAATGAAAATAAAAATAAATAAAATTAAATAAAAATGTCTAAATAAATAAAAATATAAATAAATTAATAAGTAAAATTAAAGAATAAATAAAAAATAAATAAATAGATAAATAGAAATACAAATAAATAAATAAAAATAAAAAAATAAAAGGGTAAATGAAAAATAAATAACTTAAATAAAAATTAAAAATAAAATAAATAAATAAATAAATAAAATTCACAAAAATAAATAAAAATAAATTTACTAATAAAGATATCAAAAGGAAAATATAAAAAATATAAAAATTAAAACAAATAAATGAAAATGAATAAACATATATAAATGAAATAAATAAAAATAAAAAAGTTAAATTAAAATAAATTAATAAAAAGAAATGAAATCAATAAAAATAATAAGTAAAAGAAATAGATTAATAAACATAAATAAATGAAAATAAATAAAATAAATAATAATAACTTAAATAAAAAAATTAATATAAAATATAAAAGTAAATAAAAATAGATAATAATAAATAAATAAATAAAAATAAAAATAAAAAAATTAAATCTGTAAAAAAATAAATAAATATATAAAAATTAAATAAAAATAAATAAGAAATAAATAAAAGAAGTAAATAAGAATTAAATAATTAAGAGATAATAAACAATAAAAAATACAATAAAATAAATAAAAAATATATGAATACTAAATAAAAATTAAATTAATAAATAAAAAATAATTACATAAATAAATAAAAACAAATAAAACTTGAGGAAAAAATAATAAATAAATTAGTAAAAAATAAATAAATGAATAAAAAAAATTAAAAATATTAAAATTAGGAAAAATTAATAAATATTATCAATAAAATAAATGAATCAATCAATCAATTAAAAATAGATAAATACATAAAAACTAAATAATTAAATATACATAAAATAATTAAATAGATAAAAATAACTAAATAAATAAAAATAACCAAATAAAAATAAATGAAAATAAAACAAAAAATGAAAAACATAAAAAATAAATAAAATAAAAAATTAATATATATATATATATATATATATATATATATATATATATATATATTATATATATATATATATATATATATATATATATATATATATATATATATATATATATATATATATATATATACAAATAAATAAAATTAAATAAAAATAAGAGTAAAAATAAATAACAATAAATAATTATAAAAATAAATAATTAATTAAAATAAAAAAATAAGTATAAATTATAAAAATAAATAATTAATTAAAATAAAAAAATAAGTATAAATTATAAAATAAATAAAAAAAAATAAAAATAAATTTAAAAATCGAATAAATAAAAATAAGTAAAAAATTAATAAATATAAAAATAAAAATTAATAAATAAATAAACTATAAATAAAAAAATTAATAAAAATAAATAAATAAAAAATAAGAACAAATAAAAATAAATAATATACAAAAATAAAGATAATTAAATATTATTAAATAAAAATAAATAAATAAAATAATGAATAAAAACAAATAAAAATAAATTACTAAAAATTAAAAACAAAAATATAAACAAATGAATAAATAATAATAAGTAAATGTAAAATAAAAAATAAAAATACAAAAAATTATTAAATAAATAAATAAAAATAAATTAAAATAAATAACACGAAATAACACTAAATAAATATGAAAAATTAAAAAAATAGAAAAATATAAATAAATAAATAAAAATAAATAAAGTAAATACATATATAAATTAAAATGAAAAACAAATTAATAACAATAAATATATTAAAAAAAGAAGCATAAATAAAATAAAATAAATAAATAAAAATAAATAAAAACAAATTAATAATAATGAATAGATATAAATAAAGATAAATAGATAGACATGAATGATAATAAATAAAAATAATAGAAAATAAATAAATAATAATTAATAATAATAAATAAATAATAATTAATAATAATAAATAAATAATAATATTTTAAAATAAAAGTCTAAAATTAATATAAAAAAATAAAAATTAAAACTAAATAAAAATTAATAAATAAAAATAAAAATTATTGAAAAAAGGAAAATAAAAAAGTAATAAATGGTATTAAATAAAAATAAAATAAAAATTAAAAAATACAAATAGCTAGAAATAAAAGATACAAATAAGTTAATAAGAATGAAGAAAATTAAATAAAAAATTAATATAAATTAAATAAATAAAAATAAATAAAAAATTTAAAAAGGAAATAATGATAAAAAATAAATAAATAAAAAATAATGTAAAAAATGGACAATAACCAGATAAATAAAAAAATTAATAAAAAAAAAGTAAATAAAAATAATTAAAAATAAATATAAATATAAATATAAATAAATAAATAAAAAATAATTATATAAGTATATTTATTTTTATTTATTTATTAATTTTCATTTGTTGTTTTTATTTATTTTTGTTACTTTTATTTATTGAATTTATAATTATTTATTTATTTATATTTTTTATATTTTTTGTATTTTAGTTTTTATATCTTTATTAGTATATTTTATTTATTTTATGTATTTAATTTATTTATCTTTATTTATTTATTCTTATTTTTTTTATTTAAATTATTTATTTTTTATTTACTTTTTTATTTTTATTTATTTATACATTTGTATATATATTTATTTATTCATTCATTTATTTATTTTTATTTATTTCTTTTTTATTAATTATTTTTGTTTTTATTTATTCCGTTGTTTTTATTTATTCTTTATTTATTTTATTTTTATTTATTTATTTTTGTTTTATATTTGTTTATTTATTTTTGTTATTTTTTATTTCATTATTATTCATTTTTCTTTAGTTTTTATATTTTTATTTTTATTTATTTTTGCTTTTTACTTTTATTATTTTCTATTTATTCTTATTGGTTTCAAATTTTTTCATTTTATTTATTTATTTTTATTTATTTTATTTATTTTTATTTATTTTATTTATTTTTATTTAATTTTATTAATACTATTTATATTTTTATGTATTTCTATTTCTTTATTTTTATATTTACTTTTTTATTTCTGATTATTTTATATAATTCATTATTAGTTAACTTTTATATATTTATTTTTATTTTTTTATTTATTTTTTTATTTATATATTACATTTATTTTACTTTTCTATATTTATTTATTTATTTTTATTTAATTTTATTTACCTATTTGTTATTATTTTCTTATTTTTTATTTATATTTATGTATTTTTTATTTATTTGTATTTATTTATTATTTATTGATATTCATTTATTTATTTCTATTTATTTACTTACATTTATCTTTATTTATTTATTTAATTTCATTTATTTGTTTTTATTTATTTATTTCTATTTATTTATTTGGTTATTTTTATTAATACAAATAAATTAAGAAGAATAAATAAATGAATAACAATATTAAAAAGTAAAATAAATTAAAATAAATAAGAAAATGATAAAAAAATTACATTAAATGAAAATATATAAATAATAAATAAATCTATAAATAAATAAAGTAAGTAAATATTTTAATAAATAAAAATGAATACATAATAATATAAAAATAAATAAAAATAAAAATAAAAATTAATAAAAATAGATAAATATATAAAAAATTAAAATTAAAAAATAAAATTAATAAACATAAATGAACATATATTAATAACATAACGAAATAAATAAATAAAAACAAACAAATAAATAAAAACAAATAAATAAAAATAATATAAATAAATAAAATTAATAAAAATAAATAAATAAAATATATTTAAAAATAAATAAAAAATTAATAACTATAAAAAATTAATTAAATAAATAAATAAATAGAAAGATATAAGAAAAAAATTGAATAAAAATTAACTAATAAATAAAGAAAAATAAAATAAATGAAAATATATAAATAAAAATAAATAAATAAAATAAAATAAAATAAATAAAGTAAATAAAATTAACAAAAAGGAAAAATATAAATAATAAATAAAATACATAAAAATAAATATGTAAAAATAAATTTAAAAAATAAATAAATAAAAACAAATAACAAAATATAAAAAATTAATAAATAAAAGTAGATAAATAAAAATAAATAAATATAAATAGCATAAATAAGATTAAATAAAAATAAATAAATTAAAATAAAAAAATAAAAACCAATGATTATAAATAAAAATAAATAAAAGTAAAAATTAAAAATAAATAAAACAAAATTAAAAATAAATAATAAATAAATATAAACTAATATAAAACAAAAAAATTAATAAAAATAAAAGAAATAAAAATAAATAAAAATATGTAAATAATTAAGAACAAAAATGATTGAATTAAAAAAATTAATGAAAAAATAAAAAAAATAAATACATAAATACGTAAATAGATAATTAATGCAAATAAATGAATAAAAATAAACAAAAATTAAAGAGTAAATAAAAATATAAAGATAAAAACAAAAATAAATAAATAAAGATAAATAAATAAAATTTATAAAAATAAATAAAAATATACTAATAAAGATATAAAAATTAAAATGTAAAAAATATAAAAAATAAATAAAAATAAATGAATATAAATGAAATAAATTAAAATAAGAAATAAAATTGAAATAAATAAATGAAATAAATAAAAATAACGAGTAAAAAGAAATAAATAGACGAAAATAGATAAATGAAAATGAATAAAATAAATAATGATAAATAAAATGAAAGATATTAAATTAAATAAAAGTAAATAAAAATAACAAAATAAATAAATAAATAAAAATTAATTAAAATAAAAGAAATAAAAATAAAACCAAATAAATAAAAAATAAATAAAAATTTTAAAAAAAGATAAATAAAAATAAATAAATAAAACTAATAGAAAAATAAATAATAATTAAATAATTAAAAAATAATAAAACATAAGAAAAAAAGAAATAAAAATAGAATAAAATAAATAAATTTAAATAAATAATAAACAAAATTTAAATAAATAAATAAAAATAAATACTAAATAAATTAAAAACAAATAAATAATGAGGGAAAAATAATAAATTTATTAATAAAAATAAATAAGAAAATACATTTAAAAAAATTTGGAAAAAATAATAAATATTACCAATAAAAAATCAATCAATCAATGAAAAATGGATAAATATATAAAAAATAAATAAATATATATATATATAAAATAATTAAATAAATAAAAAATAAATAAATAAAATAAAACAATAAAAAATAAATAAATAATAAAAATATATATAAAACTAAATAAAATAAATTAAAATAAATAAGATTAATAAAATAAATAAATAAAAATAAATAATAATAAAAAAAAATTTTAAAAATTTAAAATAAATATGTAATTAAATAAATAAAAAGAAATAAAAATAAATGAAAAAAATTAGTAAATAAAATAAGTAAAGTATTAATTTTTATCCTTATTTTTATTTTTATTTATATCTACATTTTTATTTTTATTATCTTTTCATTTTTTATTTATATCTATATTTTTATTTCTATTTTACATTTTTTGTATATATATTTGTTATTTTTGTTTTTAACTATAATTTATATTTATTTATATCAATATTTTTATATTTATTTTTATTTTTATTTATATCTATATTTATCATTTTTTATATTTTTATTTTTATTTATGTCTATATTTTTATTTTTTATTATTTTTACTTATAACTATAATTTTATTTATATCTGTATTTTTATTTCTACTTTTCCTTTTATTTGTATCTACATTTTTATTTTTATTTAATTTTTCTTTATATCTATAGTTTTATTTATATCTGTATTTTTATTTTTATTTTTACTGTTATTTTTATTTATGTCTACATTATTATTATTTTTATTTTTATTTTTATTTATTTTTTATTTATTTTTATTTTTATTTTTATCAACATTTTTCCATCTATATTTTTATTTTTATTGTTATTTTAATCCGTACTTTTTATTTTATTTATATTTATATTTTTATTGTTATTCATAAATATATTTTTATCTTCATTTAATCTTTCAATTATTTATATTTTTATTTTTATTTTTATCTATGCCTGTTTTTATTTTTATTTTTATTTATATCTTTTATTTTTGTTTTTATTTATAAGCGCATAATTTAATATTATATCTATTTAAATGTATATTTTTTACTTTACTTTTATTTATATCATTAGTATTATTCTTATTTATTTCTGTATTTTTATTTTTATTTTTATTAATATCGATTATTATTTATATCTATTGTTAAGAACTCCGTTGTCCCGATAAGGTAATTTATCAAAAAGCTGGGTTTTTTTTATTTTAAAGTTCGAATAACATTTCCAGGCAGTTTCTGAGCCTTCCAAAAAATAAATAAATAAATAAATTACCCTTACTGCGACAGCTTGCAAGCTAAAGAGTAAGATTTACCAGCAACATAGACAGAATACACTTTATTGAGGGGGTAATTGAAAAATTCAGCGTAAATGCCTAGATTTATTACAACGAATTATTTGTACACATCCTCGAATTACTGGGTGAGGGCACGAACACATTCACTTACAACTCCCATTCAAACTCACAGTTAACAATCACATAAACGATAGTTAGAGGGATAGTGCCGAGGAAGAGGGGGAAACAAAACAACTTCCGCACTAAGTGGGAGATGAAAGAAAGAGGGAAAACCTTGGCCTAACTCTACACAATATTTGCGGTAATATACCATTATATGGATACGTTCCCCACATCGGACACAAAAACAAGGCAATAATCTCCACACTGAAGCAGTTTATCAAACGAGTGATGGTCTCGATGGCACTTCGACGTATTGGTCGACGCAGGACACTCATGCTTAACCATAAGGGAATGAGTCTATTCTGGATACAAAGAAGGCACAGCATCAGATACTTACTCTTCTTCGTGACTAAAAGACCTTCTAACTGCCCTCAGAAGATCTCGAGTCAACGGCTGTTCGCAGGAAGATTCTGGAGGCGCCACCATAACAATTGGCAAGAGCTTAGGATGTGGGCGATGACGATGGTCGCAGTACATTAGCACGAGAGCACACCCGTAGGTTACGAAGGGGGTCAGGTATGTGCATCCAGCGACACTGGTCATCAGCAGCAGACAAGCCCACTTGAAGCAAGAAGTCCGTCCAAATATAGCAGACGAAAGTATGTAAATCGCCTCTTAAACAGTCCAACGTGGCAGGAGGGCGTAGGCCAAACCAACGAACCACTCGTACATGAAAATAAAGAGAACTTTTTATAAGCGGCGGAGTACCAATTAACAAATAACAGCCTTCGGTGGCAGAAGCACAACAAAACAAAACTCTAACCAAGATTTCCAGGCTCAGATGAACTAGTGAAACACTGAACGGTAATTAATAAACAAATGTTTACTTTAACAGAGCCACGAGATAAAAAATGATATCACAGCCCCCCACCGGCAGGAAAAAAATAATTTATTATTTTTTTAAGGCAAAAACTAAATTGTGAGTTTAGATTAATGATAAGAAAATGCTAAACTTAGTTAAGAAAAACCAGCAGGATTAAACAAAGAAAAGTCTGAACTTGATTCACGAAAAAACCTAATTAGACAGTAAATTCTAAACTAATTAAAAAACAAATTTGACAATGTTAAATATATACTGAGTAATTAATAAGCACAAATGACCATTCACTCTCTCTCTCATAAATCCTAGACAGAGCAACAGGTACCACATTCTTTCTACCGGCAATATGCTTAATAATGAGGTTGTATTCCTGGAGTACTAAACTCCATCTATCTGAGTATTCGTCAGTTTTTGTTCTTAAATCGGTTAATGAAAATCAATCGGTTGTGATCCATGTTGGGGAGGAGAGGTTTGATAAATAAAAGTTAAAATGGTTTAGCGCTTTCATTAAAGCGAGGGCCTCCTTTTCCATGGTTGAATATTTTCTCCCGGCTGGCGACAATTTCTTAAAAAAGAAAGCTACGGGATGGCTGATCCCGTCTTTCTTGATCTCTCTGGATGAGCACTGCACCTAATCTGGTGTCGCTGGCATCTGTTGCTAAAGAGAAAGGGAGAGAAAAATCGGGGGATCGCGAAAGTGGGTAGGTTGTCAGGGCACTTTTCAACTTTTCAAAAGCCGCCTGGCACTTACTGTCCCAAACAAACTTTACATTTTTCTTTAACAGATCTGTTAGAGGAATGGCTATGTCAGAGAAATTTTTAGTAAATCTATTATAATATCCTACCATACCAAGGAATCTTCTCACGCCTCTATGGATGGTAGGGACTGGGAAAATCGTGATGGCTCCCACATTCACCTTTTTAGGAGTGACTTCGCCCAAGCCGATTTCATGTACTAGATGAACAACCTCGGCTTGAGCAAAGTCACTTTTTCTTAAATTTATAACAAAACCAGCTTTTCGAAGGGCCTCGAACAATGCCTTAATTCGTTTAATGTGAGTGGGCCAGTCGTCGCTATTGGTAACCATCCTTCCAAGTCACAGGTTACTAAGTTCATTAACCTCTGAAAGGTGGCGGCTGAGTTTTTCATCCCGAAGGGCATAACCAAACACTCATACAGGCCGTCACCGTCACAAAAGCTGAAACTTCCTTCTCCCGCCCGAGGCGATAATCGAAACATAATCTATTTTGGCCCCCTTCCTTCTTTACAAGAACCACAGGAGAACTCCAAGGACTAGTGAGTGCTAGGCGTTATCAAATTGTGGTCTAACATGTATTTCATCTCTTCCTTAACTATATCCCTTTCTACGAGGTTTAACCTGTAAGCACATTGTTTCATAGGCTGGGCGTCCCCAGTGTCTACATCATGCTCTAAAATAGTAGTCAATACCGGTGCGTCCTGAAAAGGTCTTTATATTGATATATTAAGTCAACAAGGGGAGAAGCTATATCTGGATCCAGATGCTGAATTTTCAAAGAAAGGTTATTAAGGACATCAGAATTATTTGATAAAATATTGGGCCTAATGGTCAATTTTTCATCTACTTCGGTAACCACATCAACTAAAGAAATTGGTTCTACTTCTATCTCTTCACTGTTTCCACTAACATAAGGTTTTAACATATTTATATGGCAATGTTGAGATTTCCTCCTACGCCCAGGAGTCTCAACTAAATAATTTACTTCAGTAATTTTCTTTAAAATTCTCCACTGGCCAGAGAATTGAGCCTTGAGAGGATTCCCAGGCACAGGGAGCAAAACCAAAACCCTGTCACCTGGTGAAAAATCTCTGCGTCTGGTTTTTATGTTGTCATTACTTTTCATTACAGCTTGTCCTCTTGCCAAATTTTCTTGAGCAAAAGACCAAGCATTTTGAAGTTTAGCTTGTAAATTCAAAATATAATCTAGTATATTAATCTCTGGGGTTTCCCCTTCCCAGTGCTCCCTGACCACATCAAGAGGACCTCTCACACTATGACCAAAGACTAAATTGAAAGGAGAGAAACCCATGGTTTCATTTGGAACAGACCTAATAACACATAATGCACAGAGCAATTCTTTGTCCCACTCGCTACCCGTCTCGAAACAGAATTTCTTCAAGACACTCTTCAAGGTCTGGTGGAACCTCTCCGCCTGGCCCTGACTTTCAGGATGATAGGGAGTTGGGGTTCTATGTTTAACCCCAAGCTCTTCCATTTCCCTTTTAAAGTTTCTACTGGTAAAATTTGTATCACAGTCAGCTTGCAAAATCTTAGGAAAACCAAATCTAGTGAAAAATACAATTAATGCCTCTACGATTTTCCCTCCCTACTCTCCGTAAGGGAATAGCCTCAGGGAAGCATGACATCCTATCTATTATGGACAAAATATACTCATTGCCACTTCGTGTTTGTGGCAATAGACCACCTAGGTCTACCACGACCTCCCTAAAGGGTTCCCCGAGAGCAGGAATCGGAATTAAAGGAGCTTTAGGTACCTTTTGATTTGGTTTACCCACTATTTGGCAAGTGTTACAAGAGAGGACGTCTTTTTACATATGTGCGCATTCCGTGCCAGAAGAAATGTTCAGCTAATTTTTTAAACGTCTTTCGAACACCGAAATGCCCAGCAAGATTATTCTTGGAGACAACCATAATCATTTTTTTCTGATACTTTTCGGGAACTACCAACTGACGGACTACTTCCATCTGGTCAGCAGGAGCTTCCACTGCTCTACTGACCTATAGAGTAGGCCATCCTGTTTAACAAAATAGGGTTTTGAGAAATCATTTTCAGTAGTCTCAGCAGTCACATCATTAAATTCTCTTGATTGGGCTTCCTTCAAAGCCTCGGGTTTCTAGTCGTCATCGTCAAAAATTATACTGCTCTTATTACTACTAGTCACCAAGTCAGTCACTTGTCTATTTACACTTTCTAAGTCCAAATCCATTTCTTCCAAGTCTAGCGCCCTCGAACGAGAACGAGTGACAATGGAGACAGGATCACCAAATTCTGGCAAAGAGCCATCACAACTACCGTCTGTCTCCATCAAAGACAAAATTGGGAAATAACTTAGTTCATTTTGAACAATCAAATCATTAGCATGAGAGCACACCCGTAGGTTACGAAAGGGGTCAGGTATGTGCATCCAGCGACACTGGTCATCAGCAGCCGACAAGCCCACTTGAAGCAAGAAGTCCATCCAAATATAGCAGAGTCGTAGAAAAAAAGACAGATCTTCCCTACAGGAGGGCCGAATGCAATCTCTTGTCAGTCCAGACGAAAGTATGTAAATCGCCTCTTAAACAGTCCAACGTGGCAGAAGGCCGAAGGCTAAACCAACGAACCACTCGTACATGAAAATAAAGAGAACTTTTTATGAGCGGCGGAGTACCAATTAACAAATAACAACTTTCGGTGGGAGAAGCACAACAAAACAAAACTCTAACCAAGAATCCGAGGCTCAAATGAACTAGCGAAACATTGAACGGTAATTAATAAACAAATGTTTATTTTAACAGAGCCACGAGATAACAACTGATATCACACTATATTATTATTTTTATTTATATCTTTATTCTTATTTATATTTATATTTTTATTTGTATCTATATTTTCATTTTTAATCTTTATATGTATCTATATTTTTATTTCTTATTTTTATGTGTATAAATATTTTTATTTTTTTATTTATATCTATATTTTCATTTTTATTTTTATGTTTTCATTTATATCTAGATTTTTATTTTTATTTTTATTTATATCTATATTTTTATTTTTTTATTTTTATTTATATCATATTATTTTTGTTTTTTAATATTTAATTATTTTTTTATTTTTTTACTTTATTTTAAATTTTTATTATCCATATTTTTATTTTTATTATTATTTTATTTGTGTTTTATTTATATCTCCATTTTATTTGTATTTACAACTATTTTTTATTTTTATTTTATTATTATTTTTATTTATATCTATATTTTTTATTTTTTATTGCTTTCATTTATATCTATATTTTGATTTATATTTTTTTTTATTTACACAACCTAGTTTTTTTAATATTAATTATTATTTACCATTGTTGCTTTATATTTATATTAGTAAAAATAAATAAATAAATAAAAATAAATAAATCAAATGCATAAAAATAAATAAAAATATACTAATAGATATACAAAAATTAAAATAAAAAATATAAAAATAGAAATAAATAACAATAAATAAATAAATATAAATAAAATAAATAAAAGCAACAAAAATAAATTAAAATAAATAAAGGAAAATTAAAATAAATAAAACTACAAATAAAAATTAATGCATAAATAAACGAAAATAAAAATAAAAAATAAAAAAAACAAAAATCAAAATAAATGAAAATAAAAAATAATTATGTAAAAACATAAAAACAAAAATAATAAATAAAAGTTAATGAAATAAGTAAAAGTAGATAAAAATAAATAAAGATAAAAGAAATAAAAAATAAAAAAGTTAAATAAATGAAAGATAAATAAAGAATAAAAATAAATTTTTAATATATAAAAAATAAACAATAAATACAAAATAAAAATTATAAAAAATACATAAACTTGAAGTCAAATTGTCACATACCAAACAAAAAATACTTTAAAAATGCTTAAGAACTGTGTTTGGCACATGTGCGAAAATTTGAACAGTTTTTTGGACAAGGTAAATCATTTGGTACCTTCTATTAAATTCACCGTTGAAGAGGAAAATAATTGTTCATTACCATTTTTAGATGTTTTGGTTCATAGAAGGGATAGAACTTTTGTGTTTGATGTTTACAGGAAACCTACCAAAGTCTGTTCTTATGTCCACTATTATTCAGATCACCACCTTAATGTAAAACTCTCAGTTTTTTGTAGCATGTTTTTAAGGGCATTAAGGATATGCAGCCCGGAATTCTTAGACTCGGAATTTTGTAAAATTTACGACGTAGGAATTATGTTAAAATACCCAAAGTTTTTAATCGACAAATCTTTACAGAAAGCTAGAAACATTTTTCATTCCAATAATAGGGAGCCTTTGGTGAGAGAAAATATTTTGACACTTCCATATAACGTAAATCTTTGTTTCATTAAAAAATTACTGAAAATTTTCAAGATAACTGTTGTTTACAAGAATTCAGGGACACTTCAGAATATCATTGTTCGTAACTCCCCAAAACAAATTAATGGCTGTATTTACACGATTCCTTGTGCTGGATATAGTAATAAATACCTTGGTCAAACTGGTAAAGAACTAGATTATCGTTTAAAACAGCATCGTTACGCAGTTCGAACAGGCCAATTGACAAGTGCTTTATTTGTACATATGAATGATTTTAACAATTTTATAGACTGGAAAAATTCATCTGAGATAATTTTTTGTAACCACATTGTTAAGAGAAATATAATTGAATCTGCCTTTATTAAGCATTTTAACAATCAACTTATGAATATTAGTTCGGGTCTCTTTAAATTAGATAGTTACCTTGTTCATAAAATTGTAGGGAAGTACAATGTTACCTTTTAGCAATAGCCTGTTCTAACTGTAGTTTCAGTTCTTAAGTATTTTTAAAGTATTTTTTGTTTGGTATGTGACAATTTGACTTCAAACTAGTGATTGCATTCAGTAATGATGTTTAGCTTGTTAGTGGCTTTGATCTTTGTTTTGTGAAGTGTTCTTGTTTATGTCTATCTTTATTTATTTTACTTTGTACCCCGAAGAAGTGTACGCAATACACGAAAGCGCTTGGTGCCTGGTCTTTAATTTTCACCTTTCATGTGGTTGTCTACGTATATATATATATATATATATATATATATATATATATATATATATATATATATATATATATATATATATATATATATATATATATATATATATATACATTTATATATATATATATACATTTATATATATATATATATATATATATATATATATATATATATATATATATATATATATATATATATACATTTATATATATATATATATATATATATATATATATATATATATATATATATATATATATATCGATGCTATTACAAGGAACATGAGAAGAGTCCACTTTAAGAGAATCCTGACAGATTATGTGCATGGACGTATCAGAAGAAGAAGCTTAGGTTTTAGCTATATTCTGTATTCTGTTTTTCTTTATACTTTACTCACTTACTCATCTATAAAACTTTCAAGAAAAAGAAGCCAGAAGCAAAGGTTCTAGACCTACAGTTTAGTGAAGAGCATTCAGTTGATTTTTATCATGCCGTTACTTCTCTGTTCAATACGTGACTTGCCTGCTGCAGACATCGTTTGTTGCTGAGCCATATTCTAAATGTCAAACATTGTTTCGAGAAGCCTCTGAAAGGGTGCCTAGGATCCCAATCAGGTCTTTTTCAAAATAAAGCGAACTTACTAAGGCAAGAACCGTTGTAGAAAACATATCCAGGGTTGCAGACGCAAGTGTAATTCCCGATTGTGTTTTTAAAAATGGAGTTTGCACCACAAGGATTGCTGGCGCATTTATCAATGTCTGTTGGAAAGAGCAAATCTTGTCAACGATGTCAGATGTCCATTTAGAGAATTGGCCAGATAGACAAGCCAGGAAGGACGTTTCAAGGGCTGTGATACTGAATGTAAGTTAGGAAAACTTGGGAATCAACTTTACAGGACAGGAAAGGAAAAATGGAATGACGTCATCTACATATTAGTTCTTGAATGATAACCCCCCCCCCCTCCCCACCCCACGCCCAGCCCCTCTTCTGTCATTTTTTCCTAAAGCTGAGAATGTTCAAATCCTTAGTATCACTCACCTCCACAGAGCTGGTAGCCTGCTTTGCAGACGCACTCGTAGCCTACGTCTCTGTCTTGACACACTGAGTTTGCGGGGCAGAGATCTGTCGTTTGTGCGCATTCGTTCTGCCTCAGTGTAGCTGCGAAAAGCAAGGAAAGAGAGTGAGTGAGTGAGTGAGTGAGTGAGTGAGTGAGATAGTTGCTCATTGCCAGAAGCCCTGTAGTCATCGCGAGCGTCGACCTGCTTCTCTAGGCTGACTGTTAACAAAGGCTTACGGTAATAGGAACCCAGAATAAAAGATGTTTTTCGTAAATACATTTTTATCTTGCATGAAAGATAAAGTGTCGAAATGACTCTATAGAGCTACTGGAATATGGAAATCTTTTTGTGTTGTTTCTGACAGATAAGTTCACGGTAAATGTTCTTTTTTTCGTGTGTCAGAATGTTCCTAGCAGCCTATTTTTCTTTTTTTTTTAATGATGTTCTATATGCTGCAGTGTCTGTACGTCCTCACTCAAACAGTGAGTGGCAACAAAATTTTAAATTCGACACAACACGAGAATCACTCGTGAAAAGAACTGCAAAATCGTCGAGGTTCTCAGGAAACCGGGAGAGGCTCCTATACAAACTGCACATTTACAGAGTTTCTTCTTCTTACCGTTTATGCAGCAGGAACAGTGGGTCGATGTGCATTCCCTTGGAAACAGGAGGCCGCTGCAATTAGCTGCCTGGCTGCTTGTGATGCAGTAACCACCGTAAGCACGGCATGCGGCAGATGGCCTACAACCTGCGCAGTGAGAAAAGGAATCATTGTGAATGCACCTCCTCTCCATTCCGGGCTGAAAGTAATTATGATGCCCCGAGTTACGCAGTTCCTTCTTTTCAAGCATTTGTGTTTTATACTTTCATAATGTTGACGATGATGAGCTTTCTCTAGATATAGACATACGTCATAATGAGGAACATGACTCCCTTCACTATATCTATTTTCTACTTTGATCACTTTTTTATCACATTTCGTACTTATAAAAAATAGAAAAGAGGTATAATAATAATAATAATAATAATAATAATAATAATAATAATAATAATAATAATAATAATAATAATAATAACACTTCACTGATGGTCTCAAAACTTCAAAATATCTTGAGAGAATTTTGAAAGTGAGTCAGTGAAGACAATGAAAGGAATTGAATACACTGAGGACCTGAACATAGGTACAAATATACCATGATGTCTGAAGAGAAATGCTAATTATTAAGCAGTAGCAACCGAATACCTACTGTACTGTATATACAGTCAGTTCATTAAATAAGACAATGGAAGCAAGCACGGGAAAAATATTTACATCTCTTTTTCGTCTAATTTCTGATATTCCAACCGTGTCTCGTCCAACTCTCCTGGAGTACCCCGGGTAAAATCATAGCAGGCGCCAGTAATGGCACCACTGGCGGCCTTCTTGTCCCCAAAAGAATAAAAAAAAAAAAAGAATAAGAAAGCTTACAAGGCACCAAGGATAAAAGTACTTGACCTTAGCTCCAACCTCCTACCAGGTTCTTTCTTGCCCTTTCGGTGACCGTTCCCATGCTGGAAGCCAAAAGAAAACGAGTAAGGGAAGGCATCTCATGATGATCATATTATTATATAATAACAATAACAATAACAATAACGAATATCTTCCAAAGACTTATTTTTTTATTTATATCATGTAAATATAATTCAGCATTGAAATAACACGAGGCAAGTAATAGCAGTGACAAATTATCAGCTTAAAAGAAACTCTTATCTATAAGTTACAAGGAGACCAGATAAACTCTACAAGATTAATATATATATATATATATATATATATATATATATATATATATATATATATATATATATATATATATATGTGTGTGTATATATATATGTACAGTATATATATATATGAATGTTTTAGCAATTTTCTTTTAAAAGAAACAAAAGATTAGCCTTGTAAAGACTTTATCTGCTCTCCTTGTAACTTTTAGAAAACAGTTTCTTCCACATTTGAAACATATACGAAATCTCGTTAGGTAAACTGGTCTCAGTTCAGGATACGAGAGAAAGAAAATGGAAAGTGTGTTCACCCTTTCTCCTTCGGAAGCTCCGCTTCTAGCAAAGCTGTACAAGAGGCCCAACAGCAGCAGGAGCGTCGCTGTCTTCATGATCGCGTCTTGAATCGCTGAATGAAACTCACAACAGGATGACTTTGTGAGCTCTGTGTCACGGTTGGAGCGGAGGACAGCTTTTATGGGTGAGCTCGTGCACTGGGCAAGCCAGGTGGCACTCTCACCCGCGCATGCGCATCCTGCCAACTCCCCTGTTTGGACTCACCGGTGGCGGACGTGTTTGACAAAGTTGAATGGGTACGATCTGTGACTTTGCCACGCTTTTTGGACCCTGAGACGGAATAATAATAATAATAATAATAATAATAATAATAATAATAATAATAATAATAATAATAATAATAATAATATCTTGTTGAAAAAGACAGCTGCGTGGTGCGAATTGACTTATACTGCGTTTTCTCAATTTATCTTACAATTCGCTTTTGCTGCATGTCAATATTGGTCAATAGTTGGCCAATGTTCATATCTCGGTGGATACAAACAGCGTATTTCTTACAGCAGAAATTCTTTATTTTCTAATAATGATAATAATAATAATAATAATAATATTAATAATAATAATAATAATAATAATAATAATAATAATAATAATAATAATAATAATAATAATAATAATAAAGTAAAAATTCTTCTGTAAATGATAGTGAAAGAAAAATTGTTCTGGTTTACACTGACCATTCCGAAGGCGCCGTTGGGGATGACCATAAAAACATGAACAAAAACTGTCAATATCATGAAGATAATAATGACCCCAAAGAAATATTAGTCCCAGATGACGAAACCCGAAAACCCTTAAGGGTCACTACTAGGAAAGATCCCTAAGTAGTTCCATTTATTCTTTTAATGCGAATGTTTAATGATAAGTTGCGCACCTTCTGCAGGTATGCAAAATCCAAACAGAGCTGCTCAGAACATATCGTGAGTTCAATATCATGTTGATCTCGCCATCACTTGTTCAATATATACTACAGAGATGATCTTCATCTATGTGACTTGAATTCTGTTCGTCTGTTCAGTTTATTTTACCCCTTCTAATAACTGATCTCTTCTTCTTTCCTCCATATTTCCTATTATCTTCTGTTACTTCTGTCAAATAAACGCCATAATGTTTTTTGGAAGCCTGATATCTAGTCAATGGCCCCTGTATGTGGGCTTGTTCCATATGAAGAAGGTTCATCTTCTGAATAATAATAATAATAATAATAATAATAATAATAATAATAATAATAATATTATTATTATTATTATTAATATTATTATTATTATTATTATTATTATTATTATTATTATTATTATTATTATTATTATTATTATTATTATTAAAAAAATAATAATAATAAAACCTTGGTTGAATGTATGCTCTGGAATATTATAAGATGGTTCGTGTAACTCTCCATCTGTCAAGTCTTAGGGTTGTTTTCTTGGGGAAAGAATGAGCTCTGCTTTAGAACTCTGAAACAAGGGTTTAATGTGTAGACTCCACTGCAAAGACTGGATGGATATTGGAGTCAAAAGTAGAAACAGCTTTAGTGTCATTCACTATTGGTTGAAACATTTTCCTGACTCTTCAGTTTCAAATCCTGCACGAAAAGACAAGGCTCATTAAAACCAACGCTGCATGCCAACATGGAAAAAAGAGAAGAAGTACATGTTAGCTATTAGGGTTCACGTTTTAGGTATATGATAGTTATTTGCAAAGAAGAGAAAATGTGTGTTGATCAAAATGACAAGAGCTTCATCAAAATGAATAAATAATTGGCAGAAATAGGACAGGAATTAATCAGAGTCAGTTGACCGGCAAATCGCAATAATAAGTAGTCCAGGAACATGAAATGAAGGGCGTCAGGATTTCATTTGTGGGCTGTGAGCTCTCCAGATATCCCAGTGATGATTTACTACATTTGGAAACCTCGAACGATTAGCTTATGTCAACCGCCACGGTAGTTGGCCGTTAGTAAAGCCCAGCCACCAGGAGCAAACAAAAACCCCGACTTTGGCCCTCTGCAACTCTGGAAATATTCACTCGACCGAGATGAGACTCTGGCTTTGGACGTTTCCCACGAAGGTCTCTCTCTCTCTCTCTCTCTCTCTCTCTCTCTCTCTCTCTCTCTCTCTCTTTCTATGCTGATTGAGAAAAGACTCCTGCTTGTACTTTTCGCTTTCATCATAATTGATCAGGTTGCGGAGTAAAGCCCCACAGCCTGCCTACGCCTTTCTTGTATCCCCTGACTGACCTCCATATCTGCTGTCTCTTGTGGCTGGGCTTTACTACATACCCCTTTTGTGATTTCATCAGTTTTTTGGCGGTGATATCAGTTAAGTACATTAAACTTGAAATGTACTTCAGATCCCACTGTCTCTGCATTAACGATAAGGGCGAGGGATCGTCCTGGCGCCCCACAGAATGAAAATGATGCATTTACGACTAGAAATATTCATTCTTTACCCAGCCCCAAGAATCTCCAGGTCCCAAAGGCGACAGCCACAACATCCATCATCTACTGACTGACAATTTTCTCCAGTCGACTCGACTTGAGTGAGGAGGAGGAGAATGTTCATTTTCGTGATCTGTACATAGTGACATGAAGCCTTCAAAAAAATTTTCGAATTCCTATAATAACAGTTCAGTATCGAATTTTGAAACTTGAAAATAAAACACACATACATTGCGAACAAAATCTATACAAAAATTACCAGATGACGCTTCGAAGCTGTATGTGGATATTTTTGTATATTTGTTCTCTAATTTGTAATTTTTTCTCTTCAGATTTTTTAATTCTCCGCCGGACTTTGTCGTCAAGGCGACTGGAGTTTGGGAAGGAGCATGAAATGTCATAAAGTGGGCCACTATGTTTCCGTAGTCTGGAAATTCCTGAAATCGACTTGGTGTCTCACTGAAAGGTTTTTGTGGGCTCTCCGAAGCATTCTCTCTCTCTCTCTCTCTCTCTCTCTCTCTCTCTCTCTCTCTCTCTCTCTCTCTCTCTCTCTCTCTCTCAATTATTAATAATAAGGGCCGCTCGCACTTCGTCACACATGTCACAAGGAAGCGTAGGAGGCAGCTGGCGCTTAAAATCTTGGCTTTCATTATCCAGAAGGCAGAGTTCAAAGGAAGGGAGCGAAGAAGAACAGAGTAAAAAGAACCACAGGCAATTTCTCGTGACAACGTAAATAAATACATGTGTGTGTATATGTATATATATATATATATATATATATATATATGCAGAATCTACTGGTCACTTTTACCAGACACATATGTAATTCTAATAGCCACAATGCCCTCTTAACTTCGCTAATTCCTCGCGCTTTTTTGGATATGCTTGTAACTACGAAGCCGATATCCAAAGGGAAGAATGAAGAGCCTGTGACGGCCGGCCGCGGGAAGCGAACCCGAGTTACCTTAATCACAAGGAGGTCACGTTGCCCACCTAACCACGAGAAGGATAAAAGTCTATCACCTCTCGTACATATATATACCTGTCGTTTTCAGATATATTCATTAGAGCTGGAATAGACCCATCCTCACCATCGTAGCCAAGTGGGCAATCGTTTTTATTGCTTTTTAGGCTGAAATATATATGCAGAATCTACTGGTCACTTTTACCAGACACATATGTAATTCTAATAGCCACAATGCCCTCTTAACTTGTGGCTATTAGAATTACATATGTGTCTGGTAAAAGTGACCAGTAGATTCTGCATATATATTTCAGCCTAAAAAGCAATAAAAACGATTGCCCACTTGGCTACGATGGTGAGGATGGGTCTATTCCAGCTCTAATGAATATATCTGAAAACGACAGGTATATATATGTACGAGAGGTGATAGACTTTTATCCTTCTCGTGGTTAGGTGGGCAACGTGACCTCCTTGTGATTAAGGTAACTCGGGTTCGCTTCCCGCGGCCGGCCGTCACAGGCTCTTCATTCTTCCCTTTGGATATCGGCTTCGTAGTTACAAGCATATCCAAAAAAGCGCGAGGAATTAGCGAAGTTAAGAGGGCATTGTGGCTATTAGAATTACATATATATATATATATATATATATATATATATATATATATATATATATATATAATTATGTATATGTGTAGATATGTCTAATACAAATATGATGTGGCACTATTGTGTGAAGGTCAACCACAACAAAGGAGACGAAGAAGAGGTCACTTTCAGCGAACATTAGCCTCGGTCGATGGAGTCAGTGCCTCTTGAACACTTGTCTGGCTGACGAGAATGCTGAACATCTGAGTTGCTTTACTTTGGTAATTTAGCGTTGTCTGTTCGTTCGCGTTAACACAGAGCTGGCCTTATGCCAGCACGGGCTCTTGTTCCCGTAATATTTGTCTCTCTCCATCAAATGCAAGATGACCGTATCAGTTTTAAATTTTACCCACAAAAGCAACATGGGTGCGTTCTCTTACCGCATGTCTACCAGGTGAAATACTTTTTCGGTGTAATTTTTAATCCATATATATATATATATATATATATATATATATATATATATATATATATATATATATATATATGTATATATATATATATATATATATATATATATATATATATATATATATATATATATATATATATACATATATATATATATATATATATATATATATATATATATATATATATATATATATATATATATATATATATATATATATTATATATCTATATATATATATATATATATATATATATATATATATATATATATATATATATGTGTGTGTGTGTGTGTGTGTGTGTGTGTCTGTGTGTGTAAATATAAACTGTACATTATTTAGATTACCGCCAGTCATTTTGCCTTCTTCACAAAGACCCATGAGTAGACCGAAAAGTCCCAGCGGAGCTTTCAATCGGCATTTGCACCAAAACCGAAACGAGACAAAGCAGTCGGTCAATTATACCCAAGATGTGAAAACTATACAGCAATCTTGGTTGCGTGGAATTATTTGAGCGCATTCTGGGGGCCACGTTCAAATTATTATACTTGACGCCGGGGTGAAATGACCCCTTGCTAGCAACGAGGTCGTGAGCGACCAAATGTCTCAACTGGACGACTCTGACCACCGAAATTTTCGACACGTGTTCGATCTGGTTATTTTAATGAGATATGACTTCAGTATATTTAATAAAGAGTTTAGTCATATTTATTCTTATACTAAGTATATATTTTGAATATAAAAGTTTAATATATACTTATTTTTTTGTTGGTTCTGTCTAACATCATTCCTCATTTTTTACGTTCATATTTTAACACTGAATTTTACTAGTATGTTATCATTCACCTATTCATTATCAATCATATCATTAATTTATACATTTCACCTTCATTACGGTGCTGAATAATCGTGATGGGGTCCGGCTCTTGGTCTTCAAGACCTCAATTTCATAATCAATCAATCAATCAATGGACAATCAAAGGCGAGGTCTGATGTATAAGGAGAAGAGCAAGCGCCCTGACCCCCTGGGTTGTGACACAGATTCGCGAGAAAATTAGAAGCGATGAAATGGAATTGCCAGTCGGCAGAAGGAAGCGACGTCTAGCCTCATAGTAAGAAACCGATGACCCTCACAAAAACGAGGGACCTTCATAAGCAGCGGAGCTAATAATGAGATATCGTCAGTGTAAACAGCTGCTGTAGCAAAAATCGCCACTCTTGCAGCTAAGCCCCTCCCACTGCTTACGTCACGACCATTCCTTGAAGCTGATTGGTTGGCGATGCTTTCGGAAAGTTGGTTAATCTGTGGTTCTTCTCATCTCCATTAATTCAGCAATTGTCGTTTCACCGAGTTCAAATGAATTCATTACCAGCGGTCTGGCATTTCATGAAGAAACCGGCTTCTCTGTGTGCCCACTCAGAAGCTCTTCATTAGGAATGCCAAATGGCGCGGGAGCTTCTGAAGAGTTCGCCAGGGAACTTCTCAGCCTTCATTAACACGGAAGAATTATGAGCATTGATTGTCAGTGTCATTTCGGGCTCTCAGTGATGCAAAACTCATTCTAAATCTTGGGCCTCAAATTCAGTCAGTCTCTTTATATTTATTCTATCTTCAATTACAGCTCACCAATCATGCTGTTATCCATTATCTTGTCTTTGCTTTGCTTTCGGTGAAAGCCGCATTTGCCTGCAATTGCTTGAAAGGAGCATGAACGCAGGTTTCTGGTGATGACGCTCTTTCTAAACATCTGGGCCACAGTTTATATATATGTGTATATATATATGTGTGTGTGTGTGTATACACACGCACCTATATATATATATATATATATATATATATATATATATATATATATATATATATATATATATATATATATATATATATATATATATATATATATATACATATATAGGGACAAAATCCATGAAGGAAAGAGAAACACTGGAGTACTGCAAGTCCTTTCGACATTAGTCCTTTACTTAGCAGACTGAAGAAATAAAAAAATAAGTTTTACAAAGAAGGCTCGTATAAATTATAGATGGGGATTACAAAGGAAAAAATATGTACCTGGAATCCAACACAATTAAAGAATTAATAGACACCAAAACATGGTTAACATTGAAGAGATTTTACAAAGGATTAGGCTCAGCGGCTCAAAAACAGGGACAGGACAATTAAAAGATTATACAAAGAAGGTGATTGACCACCAACAAATGCTTTAAAAAGCACCACTCAATAATTCATATTTTTGGTAAACAAAAAAACTTTTTTTACAAGGTGAACATTTTTAACAAAAATATATATATTAAACATACAAATACATAGAAATATATATAAGACAACTAATTTTTAATTAAGTCAGTGATTTTATCTTTCGGGTCACTCTTGAACATTTTGCTTATACACAGGTCCAAACAATACATACCAGGGCTCAGATTAATATTACAACTGGAAGTGAGCTGTATAATAGCAGGTTCTAAAAGATTTCTTGAAGAGAAATAGTTTGATTTGGCAATCACTGAACTCTCAGTCAAATTCATCCTGTGAGAGTTTTCACTTAAATAAATGAAGTAGTAAAAATGCGCAAAGAAAATAATCCTTTGAGACTTGTTATCAGCACTGTTGGCTCAATATCATATAAACTTTCAAAATATATTACCAAGCTCTGTCCCCCTTACTTGGAACTATCTCCGATTCTCACAAATATAATTCTCTAGATTTATTTGATAAATTAAACAAAGTCACTTTTTGATAGATTAGTTAGTTTTGATGTTTGTTTTCTTTTTACTAAAGTCCCTATAGATTCTACTTTAGAGTATCCTAGTAATGAACTCATTCATCATGAATGACCTCTACTTGTAAGTTATATAATTTCACTCATTAGGTTGTGCTTGTGTGATTGTAAGTGTATATTCACTGGTGAATTTTACCAACAAATATTTGGTATAGCAATGGTCAACCCTTTATCCCCACTCCTCTCAAAATTGTATATAGAATTCTTTGAAAAACAATATTTACCTAATATTATTTATCCTCCTTTAAAGTGGTATAGATACGTTGACGATATTTTAGCTGTTTTGCCTGCTGATATTGATGTAAATGATTTACTCTCAAATTTGAATATCCAAGTCCCATCCATTAAGTTTACTTTGGAATTAGAAAAAGACAATTACCTCCCTTTCTTAGATGTTTTAATACATAGAGAACCATTTCAGTGCAAATTCACTATTTACAGGAAACCAAACAGCAACCTAACTTATGTCAGTTTTATATCAATTTTTAATCAGGCCATCACCTTACCATCAAGATATCAATTTTTTGTCCTATGTTTTTAAAAGCATTGCACATGTCAGTCCCGAGTATTTGGATCAAGAAATCTAATACATAAGGAAAATAAGAACGAATTTATATTATCCTTCACATATACTAGATATTTGCTATAATAAAGTTCACCAAAAGTTTCATAGCGAAAGTAACACGGAGAAAGAAGCCCCAAAGAACATTCTTAGCTTGCCTTATTTTAGTGGTTTTGAAATCATAAAATCATTGTTAAGATCTCTTAATGTCAACCTTGTGTTTTCCTATAATAACACACTAAAAGGGATGTTAATAAAAGTAAGCCCTAAGGAAAACAACAGCATAATATATAAAATTCTATGTATGGACTGCCCCTCTTTTTATATTGGCCAATCCAGCAAGGATTTAGATGTAAGCATTAAGCAGCATAGTCACTCTGTCAAAACTGGACAAACGTCTAATGCTATATTCATTCAATTAAGTGAAAACTCTCACAAGGTAAATTGGACTGAGAGTTCAGTGATTGCCAGATCAAGCGATTTCTCCAAGAAATCTTTTAGAATCTGCTATTATACAGCTCATTTCCAGTTGTAATACTAATCTTATCCCTGGCATATATTATTTGGACCCCTGTATAAGCAAAATGTTCAAGAGTGATCTAAAAGATAAAACCACTGACTTAATTAAAAATTAGTTATCTTATACATATTTTCTGTGCATTCATATGTTTAATATATATTTCTTTGTTAAAAATGTTCACCTTGTAAAAAAAAGTTTTTTTGTTTACCAAAAATGTGAATTATTGAGTTGTGCTTTTTAAAACATTTGTTGGTGGTCAGTCACCTTCTTTGTATAATCTTTAATTGTCCTGTCCCTGTTTTTGAGCTGTTGACCCTAATTCTGTAAAACCTCTTAAATATTAATCATGTTTTGTTAGGTCTGCTAATTCTTTAATTGTGTTGGATTCCAGGCATATATTTTTTTCCTTTGTAATCCCCATCTGTAATTTATACGAGCCATCTTTGTAAAACTTACTTTTTTTATTTCTTCAGTCTGCTAAGTAAAGGAGTAAAGTTAAAAGGCCTTGCAGCACTCCGTTGTTCCTCTTTCCTTCATGGATTTTGTCTTTATTTATATATTCATCACGTTCCATATTTTCGTGATTCAGTTACACACACACACACACACACACACACACACACATATATATATATATATATATATATATATATATATATATATATATATATATATATATATATATATATATATATATATATATATATATATATATATATATATATATATATACTGTATATATATATATATATATATGCAATTCCAACCAAAGAATGAACTAAACCAGAAAAACGAATCGCAAAAACTGGTAACAAAGTAAAAAATAAGCAATATATTTCATTGATTATTGTTGTCCTATCTGAAACGATGATCTAACGACAACGAACAATCCGAATGGTATTTCGATAAACGCAAAAGAGGCCCTATCCCGCGAAGAGGAGCTACAACCACTTGACCTGCCAATGAGAGAGGTCGGTGTGCAAGGAATTACAAAGAGTATGAGCAAGCGCTGGGAATCACCTGTGCGTCATTAAGCGAAAGAAAATTGGCTCCCAATAAAAGCTCCGATAAAATACCAACTTTTCCCATTTAGAAAGAACACCTGGAGACCATTCGATATCGATTAGTAATCGCAAGCCATTAGTGAGTGGTGTGTGGGAGCCACTGTTTTGTTTACCTACAAATTCACAATTTTATATTGACGAAGAAGAAGAAGAAGAAGAAGAAGAAGAAGAAGAAGAAGAAGTAGAAGAAGAAGAAGAAGCAGAAGAAGAAGAAGAAGAAGCATGCGGTTCTCGATACTTCTTCATCCGGGATCTTCAGAAGGACTCTCCCTCATCCAGTAGTTCACGAGCAACTGCGAGCAGAGTCTTAACGAGTAAAACTTCATTCATAACGTGAAAGATTCATTACCGCTTATGAGTGTGATCGATGATGTGAATGTGCATTATACATACATACAAACACAAACACACACACACACTATATACATATATATATAAATATATATATATATATATATATATATATATATATATATATATATATATATATATATATAGATATATTTATATATATATATATATATATATATATATATATATATATATATATATACATATACATACATACATACATATATATATATATATATATATATATATATATATATATATATATATATATATATATATATATATATATAAATATATATATATCTATATATCTATATATATATATATATAATTATATATATATATATATATATATATATATATATATATATATATATATATATATATAATTATATATATATACATATATAATTATATATATATATATATATATATATATATATATATGTGTGTGTGTGTGTGTGTGTGTGTGTGTCGTGTGTGTGTGTGTGTGTATACAGTATATAGTTTCACTGAATCGAAAGCTTAATAGAGAATGCAGGGATTATTCTGGTATATTCACATTCCTCCAAACCGAGTGTTTACAATAGAAAACAGAAGAAGTATATAAATGGAAGCCAATATGCCACAGTAAAAGAAACAAGCGCCATTAAAATGACTGGTATTGTCACTTGAAGTGAATAAATAAATATCCAGCAGTACAAACTGAGAGCCCTTTTCAGGGATGAGCAGACAGCTCACAATGACGCTATTCCTTTCCTTTTGTGAGTTTAGTACAAAAGTTTTCTTTCTCTGACTTATCTTTGATAACTGCCTCAGTTACACCAAAGTTTTTCTAAACAACTACTCCGCATCTTTAAAAATGTAATTAGGCCTACTTATATTTGAATTTAAGCCTTTTGTACTTTTATTTCTTATTGCTCTGGCAGTAAAAGAGTTTTTTTTTTTTGTTTCTTTCTCACAGAATCGACTTGTACAATACCAGGCTACTGGGTGCACAGTGACATGCCAAGGAGGTATGAGACTTCCCTTCAAACGTCTAAGGATTGTCATCAAACCCTTTTGGCCTCAAGACCCAAAGGTTTCTCTTGATGGTCGAGTTGCAGAAAATCCTCATGCAATTTCCAGGAGGCTGAAATTGAAGCTGCATCGGTAAGCTTGTGGACGAGGCGAGATTTCTTATGAACATATATTTTACATCCATTTTCTCTCTCTCTCTCTCTCTCTCTCTCTCTCTCTCTCTCTCTCTCTCTCTCTCTCTCTCTCTCTCTCTCTCTCTATATATATATATATATATATATATATATATATATATATATATATATATATATATATATATATATATATATATATATATATATATATAAATATATATATATATATATATATATATATATATATATATATATATATATATATATATATAACACGAGGTACATAATAATTTTTGGATGTCAGTCGTACATTTTTTATATATAACGTCTGTAGATTTATAACTGAAATGGTTTTTAACATTTCCTTTTTGTTCTATCTCAGTAAGCTACAAACGTCCTTTAATATCCAATTCGCTCTACCTCGGAAATAATATATTTTCATATATGTTACCGAAAGGAAATTTTTTAGTTGATAATATTATCAACTAAAAAATTCCCCTTCGGTAACATATATGAAGATATATTATTTCCGAGGTAGAGCGAATTGGATATTAAAGGACGTTTGTAACTTGCTGATTGTATATGAATCACGGTGATGTGATAAAAAGTCATATATATATATATATATATATATATATATATATATATATATATATATATATATATATATATATATATATATATATATATATATATATATATATATATATATATATATATATATATATATATATATATATATATATATATATATATATATATATATATATATATATATATATATATATATATATATATATATATATATATATATATATATATATATATATATATATATATATATATATATATATATATATATATATATATATATATATATATATATATATATATATATATATATAGGTTTTATTTAAAGAAAATGGGGCAAGTATGTGAGACAAAAAATGTAACCATGTACAGACACATAAATCACATATGATAGATCGTAAATACAGTGATTAAAAGACCCGCAATGTAAATATGAGGGGCCACAGAGGCAACAATTCCCATTAAAACAATTAACTCTGATATGCCAAAAATGCATCAATTCACTGGCAGCAATACAATGAAAGGGGTGAATTCCAGGATAATGGAATTAGTTAATCAAGATGTTTTCTGTGTGGGCAACAGATTCGTGCAATCAGACTGCGACCAGGAATGGTTGCGAAATTTGGAGGGCAGTCAGTAAAGGGTATCTTGGCATAGATTTGCGAAGTGGGCAGGCTATGTCGTCTCCTGGAAGAGAATTCTGGAGTAAGTACAAACACGTGGGGGCAAATAAAACCTCCCTTGTTACTAAACAAAGTACCAGGA
Organism: Macrobrachium rosenbergii; assembly: GCA_039081455.1. Classification (NCBI taxonomy): domain Eukaryota; kingdom Metazoa; phylum Arthropoda; class Malacostraca; order Decapoda; family Palaemonidae; genus Macrobrachium; species Macrobrachium rosenbergii. The sequence continues at coordinate 11,883 of JANJGK010000526.1, read as the reverse complement.
ATAATCTTACCTTCTAAATCTTAGTTAGCCCAATTTAACACTTTACAGGGAGGACTTAACTGCAGGTTATGAGGATACTGAACAAATGCACTTTAAAGGATGAATGGGGATGGCACGGCTTACACAAAGGGAACGCCTGAGTAGAAATGAAAAATGTGAAAGGCTTGGAGCTGCACTAAGAAAGGATTAAATAGACTGAAAAAGGGAACTGTGGGTACTGGCGCAGACTAACCCTCAGACTTTACCTTGGACGTATACCTGAGCTTGGAATATATATATATATATATATATATATATATATATATATATATATATATATATATATATATATATATATATATATATATATATATCTTTATTGTTTTCTGTTATTTTAGCATGCATTGGCGGCCATATTCAGAACTAATATTGTTCACGGCAAGTGACAACATAGTTACCAATTTTCTCTCTCTTGTCTTCAACTGAACGATCGCGCACATCTGAAAATCCGATATCCATTTGGCAGACAAAAAACAAATTCTCTCTCTCTCTCTCTCTCTCTCTCTCTCTCTCTCTCTCTCTCTCTCTCTCTCTCTCTCTCTCTAGTTATCAAAACGTAATGAGGTTCACAAAGGTGAGGCATTACTAGTCATGCGAAACATCTATTACCAATCTAGTTAGTCACCTACAGAAGCCAAGTGTTCAGCGCCTTCTTCGGTTGATTCCGCTTCTAGCTAATTGAGGAAGCACCACCACACCCGACCCCCTCCTTTGACAGCCAATCAATAATCGCTTATTATTATTATTATTATTATTATTATTATTATTATTATTATTATTATTATTATTATTATTATTTCCAACCGCCCGCATATCCTAGCAAGTAAACAAACGTGCATTCTGGCTTGAGGTTGATTCTCTTTGTATTTATGTAGTTTCTGTAATTTGTCTATTTGAATTTCTGTCTGTATTCTCGCTCCTTCATGACGTGGCTTTTCCACATAATGATAACTTAACCCGAGGTTCAGGAAGGTGCGCTGGCTATCCGTTAACTTGACCATGTGCCCTCTTTCCACGTGTCTCTGCCCATGAAGAAGGAATAGTTTCTTGCTGTGTTTCAGCGACAATGTTCGAGAACTTTTTCTTCTTCTCTTCATAATAACTGGTGCTGGGCGCCAGGCTCTTAGTGCTGAGGTTCCAGCTTCTTTTGTCACCCCTGCGATGGATTGCTCGCGTCCTGCTGCACTCTCACTTCAAGGACCCCGGTTCGTCCTCGTTGTGAGTGAAATATATTTGTGTGTTTATATATATATATATATATATATATATATATATATATATATATATATATATATATATATATATATATATATATATATATATATATATATATATATATATATATATATATATATATATATATATATATATATATATATATATATATATATATATATATATATATATATATATATATATATATATATATATATATATATATATATATATATATATATATATATATATATATATATATATATATATATATATATATATACATACATACATACACACATACATACATAGACCCGTGTGTGTGTGTCTGTGTATGTGTTTGGGTTTGGTACGATTGGTCTAATACCGATTGGTCCAAAGTCAGTTGGTCTAATAGACCATTTCGTCCAAAGACATTTAGTCTAAAACCGATTGGTCCAATAGACGTATTGGTCTAATGCCGATTGGTCTAAATTGCGGTAAAGGAAAAAGATAGAAACACAAAATCATAAATCAGAACTTTTCTTAAAAATTTTATTGAAGATGATAAAAGTAAAATAACATCAATTTTTATTGAAACTTTTATTGAAGATGATAAAATAAAAAAAAAACATCAATTTAAAAAACAACTTTTTTAATACACACTCAAAATTTTAGATTATGAGCTAGAGCTCTTAAAAAATCCAAAGTTTCCATATTTTCTCTCCCGTTCAAAATAGGTAAGATTCTCTTTTCATTTCACGTTCAATATTCTTTGCCTTTTGTTTTATGTTCTCCTCTCCTCGAATAATGCATTCCATCTGTTCTTCAACATTTTTTTGCTCCTTCTGCAATTCACTAATTAGTTTAAAAATTCCGACATGCGCAGAACCCAATAATATCTCTAGCCGCCGGTGCCATGCTTCGATTTTATTTTGGGTCCTTGGAATATATACCAAGTTCTATCCTGTCATATACTGACCATAAATTAGGTGGGAAAAGAGGAGGAGGAGATCGCATTTCCTGACCTCGCAATACTCTCCGAATTTTCCCTCTAACATAATTTTCGTCGAAGTAAGTAACAACTTGAAACCCTTCATCTGGAATTGTGTCCTTGAGTTCCAGCCATGCATCCTCGATTTCATTGGGGGGTAAAAAAGCTAGTGCTGCCATCTGCCGAATTTTCAAAGAAAAGTTTTCATCGGTCCCACATAAGGTTTTTAATCCAGCTGAAATTATTCTCCTACAAATGCTTTGCCCCAAATGGAAAAAGCAACCTTTGTTAGCTGTTCCAGGCATTTCGGATTTAATTACATTCAAAACACTAATTTCGAAGTCAGTGATAATCATTTGAGGACAAAGGTAGGTTTCGTTTTCAGCTGCATAATCTTGTAGATCACGGAATAATTGAATGTAGCATTCCGCGCTTTTTCGGGACATTAACACATATACCAATGGCAACACTCGGCTCCTCTCTCGTGGTCCGATAGGAGCGTGGATTGTATAAAGTTGCTTGAAAACTGTAGGAACGGTTTTAAATGTCCCGTCCATTATCCAAAATTGAGCATTTTCAAGTTTCTTTATATTAGAAGAAGTTGTACTGTAAATATCATTATCTTTTCGTCTCCAACACTTGATTCTTTTACTAAAAATGGATCACCTGATAGTGTTTGTTGGTACTCAATTGGAATCGATACATCATTAATATTAGTTGGCTCTATTGGTCCTTCTTTACGCATTCTATTTACTAATTTCTTGAGAGCTCCTTGCCTGCCGATATATGGTACAATGGAAGAATCAACAGAGCTACATACCTCTTGGACTATTTGGCACGGTTTGTCACTGGTTTCAACAGCTTTTTGCTTAATTTTATTACGGCATTTTACCACATCAATTCGACTGGCTTCAGCAGATCCACAAGTATGAACACTTTCTTTTGTTGCAATATGATTATTATCTACATAATAAGTAACTGCAGTTCCCTTACACACTCTATTCTCGCATCTCCAATAAAATGTTTCTTTACCACTTGTCTCTTGAACTCTTTTCGACCGCAGTGTAAACAAATAGCCATTTAAAGCAAGTTTTTCCTTTCCTCTTTCGGAAAGAACAATTTCACAGACAGGCGACTCCATTGGAAGGGATTAGGCCGAAGACTAAAAAACCACCGTTTAAATGAAGCGATCGTTCAAACTCCACTATCATTGTTTCAAGAATGGTCGTTAGACCAATCGTACCTTTGGACGAATTGGATTTAGACCAATCGTATCTTTGGACGAGTTGGTATTAGACCAATTGACTTTGGACCAATCGGTATTAGACCAATTGGCGTTAGACCAATTGTCCGGCACCGATGTGTTTACGTACAATAGTGGGCTTTCACAATAGGTTCACAAAACCACCTCTCCCGCTTCCCATTAATGAAACATTCGAAAGCGTTACCGAAGTATTGAGGCCGATATAACCTTCGCGCTTTGTGGCGCATCTAACTCGTTTTCTGAAGTTGCGAATGCCCAAAACGCCTGACAGATGGTCGTTGTAACACCCCAACTCCCCACCCCACAAAAACCCCCTTGCGATATAATCGCCAAATAATCACCTGTACCTTCCCATATTGCGGCTTAGCCTTCAGCTCTGATGAGCCAAAATACCTTCTGATCGAACACTGTGTGAATGGAAGCAATTTCCAGAGGTGGAACAAAAACCTTTTGCTTGACTCAAGCAATTTGTTCTTTGTGAACCGCTTGATATTTCTGAGACGAAAATTATTATTATTATTATTATTATTATTATTATTATTATTATTATTATTATTATTATTATTATTATTATCCAAAATACTAATACTACTCAGAAGTTGAACCCTATTCGTATGAAACAATCCGACCACAGGCCCATTGACTTGAAATTCAGCCTTCCAACGAATAAAATCAACTGGTGAATGTCCGTGAGGAGCAAGAGCGACGCTTGGTGCCTCCAACAGCGCGAACATTTGTCTTTTTGAGGGCAATTCCGATTCCCTCCCTGACACAATCATGTTTTGACTAATCATGACTCAGCTCGTGACAATGTCTCCCCTTGTGAGGGAAACTTTGGTAATCTACCTGGCTGGCAGCTGATTGTCGACCCAACCAGATGTTTTACCGATTAGTTCTGTGCTCGTCGGACATACTGTACGTAGGATCTTCTGATTGGCTGAGCGGTTCAGTTCGTAAGCTTCGGAGAACACTGGTAATTACATTTTAGTCTTGGTTTGAATATTACCGCGACCATGTCTTGAAATAGCTGTAAAGAATGAAGATTGTTGTATGTCTTAACATTTCTTTGGCCTTTTATACTAGATTTTGATGCAAATGCCGTTTGGAAGCACTGTATAGTAACGTGTTCCTCCTGTCCGTTATGTATATATATATATATATATATATATATATATATATATATATATATATATATATATATATATATATATATATATATATATATATATATATATATATATATATACATATATATATATATATATATATATATATATATATATATATATATATATATATATATATATATACATATATGTACATACATACATGAAGTAATAAAAGATCCCACAGAGTGTACAAACAATTTTAAAAATAGGCTTTCGTAATGTTTCCAAAGACTTTGGAATTCATTCTTTTTGCGAAAACACTCTATAAAATTAATTTCATCAGGAAAGCCGGATTCCTGTGTCCAGGCCAAGCACCAATCATGTATTTAATTGTTAACAACGGCTTCTTCAGTTTAATCATTATGTAAAGCAGAACAATGGAAGCACACTGCAAGAGATATTTTGGACCATTTATGTACCCACAGGAAGCAACGCATGAGCAACCCTAAGACTGAATCTTATCGTGCAAATATTCCTCTGAAAATCTCTGACAATTGCTGCGTTCATTGACACTGACTGGGTGGGAGAATCTGACGAAAAAGGCTGCATTTTTGCCTGAAATTTCCGTCCTATGTATCTCAGTAACTCAGTTAGTTTTGGAGAATATCAATTATCCTTTATCTGTGCATTTCTCTATCCTTTTGAGCATGTCATGAACACCTGTCGGCAACTTATCGCGCACACATCACAGCCAGGTCGAGTACAAATCGACGACTCGGTGGCAGTTCCAACCTCTGCTTCTTCATACGACTATCAAGCATTTGCTGAAGGTTATGTCTTCAACATGTTCGTGATATGTATATGATAAGTGGCCGATGTGTATCTGACATGTGTAAATGTAATGTGGACGAGCCCCTATTGAAACCGGCTTTGATTTATATAAATAGTTGGAATAAGATAAAAATAAAGATTCGTTACGCATTTGCTGTGTTGACTTGTCAACCTGTTTGTGATATGTATGTGATAAGTTTCTGATATGTATTTGACACGTTTCACTGTAAGGTTGCTGAAATAAAAACAGCTATTTCGATACTTTTCCTATACTTTTGCAGTGACAGAGAACACTTCTGGATAAGCGAGGACCAAAGTTTTTCTTGTAATAATGTTTTGTCTGTCTGTCTGTCTGTCTGTCTGTCTGTCTGTCTGTCTGTCTGTCTGTCTGTCTGTCTGTCTGGCTCTTTGGTGGAAAGCTGCGGTCAGACCTCAACTGGGAAGCTTCTTTTCAGTTTCTATTTCGACTTGCATCCTCTCTGCTTTATTCTCTCATTCATTCTTTGTTCAAATGTTTATGTTTTTTGGGGGGGCGCGCTCGCGCGAAAGAGAGAGAGAGAGAGAGAGAGAGAGAGAGAGAGAGAGAGAGAGAGAGACAGACAGACAGACAGACAGAAAGACAGACAGACAGACAGACAGACAGACAGACAAACAGACAGAGAAGAAAGTTTAAATTTTATCTTATTTATGGCAAATGAAATAAAATAAAAAATAAAATGGTAGAATAAGGAAATAATATAAATATACAAATTAAAACAAAACAAAATCAAAGAAAATAATGATTAAAATAATGACACTAATTTTATTTTTTCCAATAATTTATAAAGGGATGTTTTCTTTTTATTTTTCTCCAGTTTTATTTTTAATAGAATCGAGTGAGTAAAAAAAAGATTGGAAAATAGAACAATCAGAAATCCAAAAATGGTAAAAATGAAGGTAAGTAAAATCACAATGTTAAATATAAAAGTAAGAGCAATAAAAAGAGAAACTGATCAATAAAACATAATTACACTACGGAACAGAAATGAAAGCAGAAATAATATAATTTCAATAATATAATAATCTGAAAAATGAGTAAAATGAAAAATAATAATAATAATAATAATAATAATAATAATAATAATAATAATAATAATAATAATAATAATAATTTTCGTCTCAGAAATATCAAGCGGTTCACAAAGAACAAATTGCTTGAGTCAAGCAAAAGGTTTTTGTTCCACCTCTGGAAATTGCTTCCATTCACACAGTGTTCGATCAGAAGGTATTTTGGCTCATCAGAGCTGAAGGCTAAGCCGCAATATGGGAAGGTACAGGTGATTATTTGGCGATTATATCGCAAGGGGGTTTTTGGGGGGTGGGGAGTTGGGGTGTTACAACGACCATCTGTCAGGCGTTTTGGGCATTCGCAACTTCAGAAAACGAGTTAGATGCGCCACAAAGCGCGAAGGTTAAATGGGCCTCAATACTTCGGTAACCCTTTCGAATGTTTCATTAATGGGAAGCAGGCGAGGTGGTTTTGTGAACCCATTGTGAAAGCCTACTAATGTACGTAAACACACACACACGGGTCTATGTATGTATGTGTATTTATATACATATATACAATATATATGTTGTATATATATGCATACATATATATATATATATATATATATATATATATATATATATATATATATATATATATATATATATATATACATATATATATATATATATATATATATATATATATATATATATATATATATATATGTATCAGGTAAGGGTGACGAAGCGAAGGTCGTTCATTAGTAGGTCATACATTTATTACACCAACGCATTTTGTAACAACATTGTTACACTCTCAAGGCTAAAAGAGAGAGAGAAAAAAATGTACAGTTTAAAAATACATGGAATATGCAATTTTTCTTTTAGTCTCAACATATTATAGATAAATACATTAAAAAGCAAAGAAAAATAAAAATCAAGTGAAAGCGCCTGTTAGACCACAAGTTGGGGACTGAATAACCAGAAAAGGAGAGAGAAGCAACAAAGAAACCGACTCAGCCAGATACAGTTGTGCAGAGGAGGTGTGTGAGTTTAACTTGGGCACTAACTGCTTAATGAATAATGGATCTAAAATGAGCAGTTCATGAAAACAACTTATTTGGCCCAAAACAGAGAAGTCGGAGCATTCGATATTGGCTTTACATATTTCAGCATGGTTTCTGATGCCAGAAAATTCAGGATTGGACAGTCTGCAACCAGTGCGATGGCTAACACCTTTATGAGAATCAGCCCTGGCCCTCAGCAATTGTTTAGTCGATCCCACGTATGTCCCCGAATTACATTTTGGGCAAGCGTATTTATACACGACTGAAGATCGGATTATTGGGCAGAGTCTATCTTTAATAAATTTAATAAAAAGCGACCCTATTGTAAAAGGGTTTTTCGGAATGAGAATGACTTGTAACATTTTGAAATGTTTTTCTGTGGCAGACTTAATATTTTTTCTAAATTTATCGTCTTGAATGTATTGTATACTGGCACTGGCATAAAGTTTCTTCCTTGGTAGCCTACACTACTAATAACAGGAAATCAGATAGTTTCCTGTTTAGGACATTTTTACAGTATCTATCAAAAATATGAGATGGAAACCAATTGTCAGTAAAATATTTATGTAAAAACGATGCTTCTTTATGGTAAAATTCCCATGACGAGGTTAAAGCATAAGCCCTGTGGAGGAGAGTAAAAATCGAATTAAGTTTTAAATCCTAAAAGCAAGCACTATAAAAATTCTAACCCATGCCTGTAAAAGTCTTTCTCCTAAAAACAGAAACATTAAAACTATCGCTATGTCGGAACACTAGGACATCCAAAAAAGGTAGTTGATCGTCTTCTTCTCTCTCTAGCGTGAATTTAATACTGGGGTGTAGTTTGTTAATGTACGAGAGAAGTCGATCTGCATGAAAAGCAGATTTGAAAAGAGCGAAGGTATCATCGACATAACGTTTATACACAAGAGGATAAAAACCAAGGGGGACAGTTCTCCAACATGCCGTCCTCCAGGCAGTACATCAACATGTTGGAAAACGTGGGACCAACAGCTGATCCCATTACCATCCCGTCAACCGGTTTATATAAATTACCATTGAAAATGATGCCGTGTCCAGCACTGCTAACTGTAAAAGTTTCTTAAAACAGCAACGATTATTGATTGGCTGTCAAAGGAGGGGGTGGGATGTGGTGGTGCTCCCCCAATTAGCTAGAAGCGGCATCAACCGACGAAGGCGCTGAACACTCGGCTTCTGTAGGTGATTCCAACTAGATTCGTAATAGATGTTTCACATGACTAGTAATGCCTCACCATTTGTGAGCCTCATTACGTTTTGATAACTGGAGAGAGAGAGAGAGAGAGAGAGAGAGAGAGAGAGAGAGAGAGAGAGAGAGAGAGAGAGAGAGAATTTGTTCTTCTTCTGCCAAACAGATATCGAATTTTTAGACGTGCGCGATCGTTCAGTTGAAGACAAGAGGGAGAAATTTAGTCATTATGTCGATGCTTGCCGTGAACAATATTAGTTTTGAATATGGCCGCCAATGCATGCTAAAATAACAGAAAGCAATAAAGATATACATATATATATATATATATATATATATATATATATATATATATATATATATATATATATATATATATATATATACATATATATATATATATATATATATATATATATATATATATATATATATATATATATATGTATCAGGTAAGGGTGACGAAGTGAAGGTCGTTCATTAGTAGGTCATACATTTATTACACCAACGCATTTTGTAACAACATTGTTACACTCTCAAGGCTAAAAGAGAGAGAGAAAAAAAATGTACAGTTTAAAAATACATGGAATATGCAATTTTTCTTTTAGTCTCAACATATTATAGATAAATACATTAAAAAGCAAAGAAAAATAAAAATCAAGTGAAAGCGCCTGTTAGACCACAAGTTGGGGACTGAATAACCAGAAAAGGAGAGAGAAGCAACAAAGAAACCGACTCAGCCAGATACAGTTGTGCAGAGGAGGTGTGTGAGTTTAACTTGGGCACTAACTGCTTAATGAATAATGGATCTAAAATGAGCAGTTCATGAAAACAACTTATTTGGCCCAAAACAGAGAAGTCGGAGCATTCGATATTGGCTTTACATATTTTAGCATGGTTTCTGATGCCAGAAAATTCAGGATTGGACAGTCTGCAACCAGTGCGATGGCTAACACCTTTATGAGAATCAGCCCTGGCCCTCAGCAATTGTTTAGTCGATCCCACGTATGTCCCCGAATTACATTTTGGGCAAGCGTATTTATACACGACTGAAGATCGGATTATTGGGCAGAGTCTATCTTTAATAAATTTAATAAAAAGCGACCCTATTGTAAAAGGGTTTTTCGGAATGAGAATGACTTGTAACATTTTGAAATGTTTTTCTGTGGCAGACTTAATATTTTTTCTAAATTTATCGTCTTGAATGTATTGTATACTGGCACTGGCATAAAGTTTCTTCCTTGGTAGCCTACACTACTAATAACAGGAAATCAGATAGTTTCCTGTTTAGGACATTTTTACAGTATCTATCAAAAATATGAGATGGAAACCAATTGTCAGTAAAATATTTATGTAAAAACGATGCTTCTTTATGGTAAAATTCCCATGACGAGGTTAAAGCATAAGCCCTGTGGAGGAGAGTAAAAATCGAATTAAGTTTTAAATCCTAAAAGCAAGCACTATAAAAATTCTAACCCATGCCTGTAAAAGTCTTTCTCCTAAAAACAGAAACATTAAAACTATCGCTATGTCGGAACACTAGGACATCCAAAAAAGGTAGTTGATCGTCTTCTTCTCTCTCTAGCGTGAATTTAATACTGGGGTGTAGTTTGTTAATGTACGAGAGAAGTCGATCTGCATGAAAAGCAGATTTGAAAAGAGCGAAGGTATCATCGACATAACGTTTATACACAAGAGGATAAAAACCAAGGGGGACAGTTCTCCAACATGCCGTCCTCCAGGCAGTACATCAACATGTTGGAAAACGTGGGACCAACAGCTGATCCCATTACCATCCCGTCAACCGGTTTATATAAATTACCATTGAAAATGATGCCGTGTCCAGCACTGCTAACTGTAAAAGTTTCTTAAAACAGCAACGATTATTGATTGGCTGTCAAAGGAGGGGGTGGGATGTGGTGGTGCTCCCCCAATTAGCTAGAAGCGGCATCAACCGACGAAGGCGCTGAACACTCGGCTTCTGTAGGTGATTCCAACTAGATTCGTAATAGATGTTTCACATGACTAGTAATGCCTCACCATTTGTGAGCCTCATTACGTTTTGATAACTGGAGAGAGAGAGAGAGAGAGAGAGAGAGAGAGAGAGAGAGAGAGAGAGAGAGAGAGAGAGAGAATTTGTTCTTCTTCTGCCAAACAGATATCGAATTTTTAGACGTGCGCGATCGTTCAGTTGAAGACAAGAGGGAGAAATTTAGTCATTATGTCGATGCTTGCCGTGAACAATATTAGTTTTGAATATGGCCGCCAATGCATGCTAAAATAACAGAAAGCAATAAAGATATACATATATATATATATATATATATATATATATATATATATATATATATATATATATATATATATATATATACATATATATATATATATATATATATATATATATATATATATATATATATATATATATATATATATATTTAGTTGTATTCTTCTCAATCACGAAGATAAAATATTACGATGCACTCCACAATGAAGATGAAGGAGAAACCAGAGGAAAAGGAAATAGAGTTCTTAATTTGTCCCAACAGTTTCGCCCTCCATCAGGCCTCTTCCGGGGAACTTTATTGACTAATCAGTTTAAGAAAAACATATACCGGACATATGTTTACATTTGGCTTCAAGACTTACATAAAACAAACAACCACAAATGGTTAACGATGCTTACAACTGTTACAGGATAATATAAAATATAAATTGTCTAGTACATAGTTCGTCCAATAGAAAAGGTTAACAGTCTAATGAGGCTAAACAGGTAATTAAGTGAATACCTAAGTCAATATATTACATAATTTGTACTGGTTTTTCATGATATGTAGAAATAGCGGGTCTGTCCTGAATAAGCCTATACTGCCATTGAAGTTATTGTTTTCAGTATATTGAATACATGCTGTTTCTATTAGATTTCTTTCTATAAAATTATTGTTTCGGAACAGGATTCTTGCTTGAGACCACTGAATTGGATAAAAACACTCTCTAGCATGTTTACTAATGGCGCTGTTTCTTTGATCAGTAGCAATACTATATTTATGTTGTGCAATTCGTTTCTCAACGGTTTTTGCTGATTGTCCAATATAAAATTTATTGCAACCACAAGGAATTTTGTATACTACTCCGTTGTCGTA